>RJWJ010019011.1:0-30833 GCA_004363605.1 Indri indri
GCCTCCCAGAGTGCTAGGATTACAGGCGTGAGGCACTGCACCCGGCCTGGGAGAGTTTCTTGCACTTACTGGGCCTCAGTTTCCTCATGTGTATTATGGGATTCATATGTAACTCACAGAGCTATTAGGAAGGTTAAGTAACATGAATTATATAAAGAACATTCCATGATACAGGCATTTTCTGGGTTCTCAATAAAAAGGAAACCAATATCATGATCATTGTTTTAAATATGTCAGAGGTTAGATGAGATTCTGTGGTCTGATCTGAAGACCCTATTATGTTTTTATCAGCATTTCTATGGGAAGATGCAGTATGGGTTCTAAACCAATTTATAAACAAACTCACAGTCTGTATAGAGTTTGACAACTTCCTGAGTTTATATACTGAATAAAATATTCTAAAGTAAAGGATATGTTTTTTTAGTTTTAAAGTTGCTGAGGAATAATCTTGGAACCACACAAAGTGGAACATAATAATGCTTCCTTAGAAAGCAGAAAAAACACCTCTAGATGATTTTGTGTCCAGTGATCCTGTGTTGGGAGGGAGCAGGAGAAGAGGAGATTTTTCACTCTACCATTGTCCCCTCCCAAAACAACTCGTCCCTCAAACTGAACATAGATTGTATAAAAGAATTGGCAAATGGAGGACACAAAGCCAGCCAGTGGGGAGCACTCCTTAGATTAAAAAAATCATTGATCTGCTTCTAGGAAGCCTTTATACTTTGATGTGACTGAACAAGTGACCTAGAAATAAAATTGTCAAGTTGAAGCTCAACTCTATAGATCGGTACACTGAAGACTTCTGAGTAGAATTTTAAAACTGGAGGGATGTTGAACATGTTTTCATATACCTGTTGACCATTTGTCTTCTTTGGAGAAATGTCTGTTTAAGTCTTTAGCCCATTTTTAAATGAGCTTTTAGGTTTTTTTTTTTTTGTTGTTTTTTGTTTTGCTATTAGGTTTTAGGAGTTTCTTATACATTTTGGAAATTAATAACTTATCAGTTAAATGTTTTGGAAATATTTTTTCCCATTTCATAGGTTGCCTTTTCATGCTTTTGATTCTTTCCTTTTCTGAGTAGAAGCATTTTAGTTTTCTGTAGTCCCACTTGTCTATTTTTATTTTTGTTGTTTGTGCTTTTGATGTCATATCCATGAAATCATTGCCAGGATGAATGTCACAAAGATTTTCTCTACATTCTCTTCTAGGAGTTTTATAGATTCAAGTCTAACATTTAAGTCTTTTATCCATTTCGAGTTGATTTTTGTATAGGGTATAAGATAAGCATCCAATTTCCTTCTTTTACATGTAGATATCCAGTTTTCCCCAAATAATTTGTTGAAGGGACTATATGCTTTCCTCATTGTGTATTCTTGGCATCCTTGTTGAAGATCAGTTGAACATATATGTCTGGATTTATTTCTGGGCTCTCTATTTTGCTCCATTCATCTTTAAGTTTGTTTTCATGACAATATCATTTGTTTTTTTGTTTTTTCTTCTTTTGAGACAGAGTCTCACTCTGCTGCCCTGGCTAGAGTGAGTGCTGTGGCGTTAGCCTAGCTCACAGCAACCTCAAACTCTTGGGCTCAAGCGATCCTACTGCCTCAGCCTCCCGAGTAGCTGGGACTACAGGCATGTGCCACCATGCCCGGCTAATTGTTTCTATATAGTTTTAGTTGTCCAGATAATTTCTTTCTATTTTTTTTTAGTAGAGACAGGGTCTCGCTCTTGCTCAGGCTGGTCTCGAACTCCTGAGCTCAAACAATCCGCCCGCCTCGGCCTCCCAAAGTGCTAGGATTACAGGCGTGAGCCACCGCGCCTGGCAATATCATTTGTTTTTAATTACTGTAGCTTTGTAACATATTTTTTAATCTGGAAGTGTGATGCCTCCGGTTTTGTTCTTTCTCAAGATTAATTTGGCTATTTATGATCTTTTGTGGTTCTATATGAATTTTAGAATTTTTTCTATTTGTGTAAAAAACATTCTAATTTTAATATGCATGACATTCAATCTATAGATTGTTTTGGGTATTATGGACATTTTAACAATTTTAAATCCTCTCATCCATGAATGTGGGATGTCTTTTCATTCGTGTCTTCTTTAATTTCTTTCATCAATGTTTTGTAGTTTTCAATGTACAATTTTTGACTTCCTTTGTTAAGTTTATCGTTATATATATTTTTTTTCTTTTTGGTTCTATTGTGAATGGGATTTCTTTCCTAATTTCTTGTTCAGATAGTTCATTATTAGTGTATAGAAACTAAACTGATTTTTGTTTATTGATTTTGTATCCTGTAACATTACTGATTTTGTTTATTAGTTTTAATTTTTTATGAAATTTAGGGTTTTCTGTTTATGATATCATGCCATCTGCAAACAGGGATGATATTACTTCTTCCTTTCTAATATAGATGCCTTTTATTTCTTTTTCTTGCCTACTTGCTCTAGTTAGGACTTCTAGTACTGTGTTGAATAGAAGTGGCAAGAATGGGCATATTTGCCTTGTTCCTGATCTGAGGAAAGACTTTCAGTTCATCATTGTTGAGTATGATGTTAGCAGTGGTCTTTTCATAAATGGCCTTTATTTTGTTGAGATAATTTCCTTCTATTCCTGTTTGTTGAGAGTCATTTCTTTTTGTTGTTGTTGTTTTTAATAATAAAATGTGTTGAATTTTGTCAAATACTTTTAAATGTCTATTAGGAAGATCATGTGTTTTTATCATTTAATGTGGTGTATCACACTAATTGATTTTCATATGTTGAACCATCCTCGCATCGCAGAGATCAATCCTATTTGGTTATGGTGTATGATCCTTTTAAATGTGCTGTTAAAGTCAGTTTGTTAGTATTTACTTGAGGATTTTGGCCTCTGTATTCATCAGAGATATTGACCTGTAGTATTCTTGTGATGTCTTTTTCTGGCTTTGGTATCAGGGTAATGTTGGTTTCATAAAATGAGTTTGGAAGAGTTCTTTCTCCCTCAGTTGTTTTAAGAAGAGTTTGGGAAGGCTTAGCATTATTTTTTTTTTTAAGGTTGTGCTGTATTTTTATTTCCTTAAGTGTTTAATAAAGCTTATTTGAAAAGTTGACATCAAGGACTATTTAGAGAAAACTATTACAGGAAGTCTTCTAGGGTGAGTCCCACCCTACCCTATGCTTCATTTTATCTGTATTTACATGAACTGTATAGTAAAATTCCTCCTCCTTAATGATGGCTCTGAATCATCAACCAAGGATTAAAGTTTATCCCACATTTAATCAGAAAACAATGTAATATTTTGGGGAATTTTTAAAGTGATCTTTATGGAAAAAATCATGATTAAATGATTCGGGACTTGGCTTAAATCTTATTCTCTTTATAAATTAATATTTTTTTTAATGTTTGGTAGTCTTGGGCTTTTCTTTAGTGGGAGGTTTTTAATTACTAATTACTGATTCACTCTCATTACTTGTAATGGTCTATTAAGATTTTCTATTTCTTCATGATTAAGCCTTGATAGGTTTTATGCTTTTAGGAATTTATCCATTTTTCTCAGTTGTCCAGTTTGTTGGCATATAACTGTTCATAGTGGTCTGTTATGATCCTTTTTATTTCTGTAGCATCAGTTGTAATATCTCCTCCTTCATTTCTGATTTTATTTATTTGTCTTCTTTCTTTTTTCTTAGTCTAGCTAAGGGTTTGTCGATTGTGCTTATCTTTTAAAAAAGCAAGCCTTAGTTTCTTTAATGTCTTCTATTTTTTTCTGGACACTGTTTCATTTATTTATACTCTGATTTTTATTGTACCCTTCCTTCTGCTAACTGGTCTTGGTTCTTAATTTTCTAGTTCTTCGAAGTATGAAGTTAGGTCATTCATTTGAGATCTTTCTTCTTCTATAATATGAGAGTTTCTCTTTCTAAACTTCTCTCTTAGTACAGTTTTTGCTGCATCCTGTAAGTTTTGGTACTGGTATTCTTGTTTTCATTTGTCTTAAGAGATTTTCTTGTTCCCTTTTTTATTTCTTTGACCTATTATTTGTTCAGAAGTACGCTATTTAATTTCCACATATTTGTGAATTTTCTAGTTTTCCTTCTGATGTTGGTTTCTAGTTTTATTCTATTGTGGTTGGAAAAAATACTTGGTATGATTTCAATCTTTTTAATTTTGTTAAGAATTGTTTCTTGACCTAACGTATGATCTATCCTGGATAATGGTCTGTGGTGGCATGAGAAGAATATATATTCTCTTCCAGTTGGGTGGAATATTCTGTATAGGTCTGTTAAGTCCAATTGGTCTGTAGTGCTGTTCAAATCTGTTATTTATTTGTTCATTTTCTGTGTGGTTGATATATATATTATTGAGAATATGGTGTTAAAGTCTCCTACTATTGTTGTATTCCTGTATATTTCTGTTTTTATTTCTGTTAATGTTTGGATAAAGGCATAAAGAAACACCTGGCTAAGTAACAACATGTGAAGTGTTTCAGAATTTTTCAATTTCATGTACACAATATTCTTCTATTTAGAATCAGATTTTGAATCAGACATACTAATATTACAGATGTACATTTTATTCATTTACTCAGCCAGTAAGTATTAAGTATAAACTATCTAATATAACTCTCCTAGGATCTGAAATTCTTTCACTGAACAAGATGGAAATGTTATTTGTCTTCATAATGCTTAATTTATAGATGGGAAAAAGACCAAAACATTTTAAAATGAAACTAAAATGACTATAAATTGTGAGGAACACTGGAAAGGAAATAAACAAGGGATGAATTAAAAGCATTTGACAGATGAGAGAGGGTAGAAGGGGATGGGTATATACATACATAATGAGTGTGATGCGCACTGTCTGGGAGATGGACACACTTGAAGCTCTGACTGTGGGCGGGGGGAGGGCAATGTATGTAACCGAAACATTTGTACCCCCATAATATGCTGAAATAAAAAAAAAATAATGATGTTAAAATTAATGGAACATTCTTGCGCTCATAGTCCAACAATGTAGAGGCTTATAAAAGTGATTCAGTATAAGTTTACACTGAATAATAGTCCACAGCTTGTTACCTCAGAAAGACACTAAATTTGATGATAGTTTTAAATAAAAATATACTGTTAATATTTCAAATGGGCTTATCAACTGCTAATTACAAAACAGGACTGCCAGAAGATTTAACTGATTTTAAATACTTTAAAAAGTATAATCATGTACTGTATTAATGTATTTTGAAAAAATTATTAACCGATCTGTTTCTGATAATACTTACAGAAAGCGCTGGGCAATATACCTTCAAAAAAATCTTACTTAAGGGAAAACCCTCATTAATTACCAAAATTTTATAAGAATAGTATGGCCAAAAGACATCATTTATTGTACAGTTGCATCTGTATTTGGGAAATGTATGAAATGCATAATATGTAATTTACATTTATTATTTCTGATTTTCAAAACAACTTTATGAAGATTTAACTCCATCTCATAGATTAGAAAACTTAGGCTAAATGAAAAAGTTTGAACAGTGTGGGAATGTTATTTTTCTACTGGATACAAAAGTGATAATTTTATATGAGCACGGGGACTTTTTTTGTCATGCATGTTGTCACAAATATATTTCCTGTTTTTTCCTCCTATTTAGTCTATTCATGTTTATTTAGATGTAATTAAAATTTAATAGGGTCATATTTTTCAAAAAAAGATTAAGGAGAATTCTATAACTAAGTGATTCAGTTGTGCCTTCTCTTGAGATGAAAACAGGAGTATGAAAAGGAAACTAGTCCATCTGTGGGACTTGAATATACCATTGGCTTTCTATGCCTCAATTTTCTCATCTCTAAAATGAAGATAATTTTAACTTTATATGGTGGCTAAAATAATTAACACATAATATTAATATATGTGAGAAAAGCATTCATTGATGTCCTTATGCAACAGGTACTCGGTAAGTGTTTAAATGTGAAGAAATATTTATAATAATACAGGTCAACGTTCCTACATTTTGAATTGTATTTACAAATTATGATATAACCTTAAAAATAATGTAAATCTAAAAACATAGAATGAAAGTCCATTCGTACATTTGGCAAAGATACTTGGAGTTTCTGGAAGAGATGATATATAATTTAACCAACCTTCCTGGAAAACGAGTTTTCCAGCGTGTCTCTTGATACTGCAGATAGCTCCAAAGGTGTAGCTATGTGGACGATATAAAAACGGAGTCAATTTTTACAAAACAAGGATTTCTGAAAGATCTCATTTAACTCACATTTATCACATTTTATGTGGTTTTGTGCGTCCTTAAAGGTTGAATGAATTATTAGATGGAACTGAGCTAATCTGTTTGTGTTACAATGTTTAAACAGGTTAGGGGGCTTATTCGTAATCATTAATAGATTGTTTGGATCTACTTATGTTGGGTGGATGCAATATGTCTTCTTTAGCTTATTTTTGGTATCTTAAAGAACATCCTTGCCAAAAATTTAATACTCTTTTTGCAAATCACATCAATTTTTGAGGAAGTAAGAATGTGTGTTAAAATTTTAATTCATCTTTGTATCTGCTGTGTGATTCAATTTTTAGTCTCGTAGAATGCCTCTGTAATGCTTAGCTGACCTGTGTAACATAGGCATGCTTATCTTGTTCTCCAGTTACTACTGGCATGTAGCAAATCACCTGAAAATTTAGAAGCTTATGAAAACAACACTCATTTTTGTCATTATAGCTCTTGCTTCTGGGATTCAACTGGGCTTAGGGCTTCTCATGCAGTTGAAATAAGACAGTAGCTAAAGCTGAGGCTGAAGTCATTGTGAAAGCTTCTTCACTCACGTGTCTCTGGTGGCTAATACTGGGACTTCAGCCATAACAGTTGTCTGGAACACCTATACGTGACCTCTCCATGTAATCTGCAGTCCCTCAAAAAATGCTGGCTGGATTCTGAGAGCAAAAGATTCAAAGAGTACCAACCAGAAGCTTTATTGCTTTTTGTGACTTTGTCTTGGAAAACACATAGCGTAATTTCTACCATGATCGCAGTTCCACACATATTCAAAAGGGAGAAACATAAACCCAACTCTTTATGGAGAAGTGTCAATGTTAGTTACATTGTAAGAAGAATATGTAGGATGAAACATATTGCTGTATCCATCTTAAATAAATACATTCTGTCAGAATTTACAAGATTCTTATGAGGAACAGAGATCAATTAAGAAAAGTGGCTAGCATGGTGCCTAACAGGTGTTCAATAAAGTATACTCTTATTGGTGACTGTACTTGTTTTAAGTAAGCTTATACAGATCTTCAAATATCTAAGCTCCTGATTAACTAAGAAGTTTGAGAATGTCTTTGCCCATAAGCATCACAGAGTAGGCTCTGCAATAGCCAAGTATCATTACAAATTTACTTGGGAAGAATTTATATCTGTTATTTAATACTTAGAGTATTAAATAGATGGAACAACTTCCATACTCTTCATTTTACAGATGAAGAAACTGTATCCCAGGGATACTAAATCATGTAATTAACATGACAGTAGAAATATTGGATCTAGGACCCTGATATCCTGAATTTTATGAAATATCATTTTTTCTTTAGGATTGTAATTATTTTAAGCTAATTTACTACATTGTCTGTAGAACATTTTCTGTAGAATAAGCTCTAGTTTCTACATTCATTGCATAATTTGATTTTCTGTTTTGCATTAATTTTACTATTTATTGCAATCTTTTGTTTTTGGGGGATGTTTTATTATTTTTAATCATTACTCTTTAATTAAAATAATTAACCTTATTTTTTTAGTGAAACCATACTCAGAGTGTGGTTACATCAAAATTAAGATGTATGACCACCTTGATTGAAAACTTATTTTATACACATTTATTTCCTAAAATGTATAATTAAGGGATATATATGTCTAATTATAATCCCTGATATAAAATTCCATTATCACCTATACTTACATATTATGGTCTTTGTCTACAAATAATATCATTGAAAAAATTGAATAATGCTTAAATAATCAACATAACCTTCTTACAAAACTTTCAGAGCAACATATGGCCTTTTGTAATGTAATATATGTGATAAATCCAATGTCGATGAGTTTCAAATCTACTGGCAAAATTATTTATTTTCACTAATACTTTACCCCTTGGAACTTGTAAACGAAAAAAAAAAACGTGCAAATGGAAAGAAAAAGATAAATTATTTCAAAGGGATATCTTATTTAGTAGTAATTACTTTAGAGTGATTGTAAAATCAACACAATTAGTATTCATATGAGGTATTTTGCACATGATAAGCTTTCATAAGAATGTAGTCATCAATTTTATTTTAATTTTGAACATGTCATGAATTAAATCTTTGGGGAAAGAAACTATATTTGAAAGGATTAATGATGAGTTGATAGTATTGTTATGTGACTCCTTATTTCCACATCATTTGCCTGTTGATTTGGTTACAGAAAGCCATGTTCCTTTTTCACCTATATCAAATCCAGATTTGTGAGATTAGCATTTTAAATATTTATTTCTATTAGTTCAGAAATTCACAGTGTAATGATGCTAATGATGAGAGCTATACATAACAATGGGATTACTTCACAATAAAATTTACTTATAGTGAACATTTATGAAAATGTTTATTAGGTTTCTCTGGGATCTCTGGTTAATTTAAAATCTTAGTGCATTTTATCTTCATTATAACATGTCCCAAGGAAATTTTTGGCTGAAAGATTAGCATTATAAGAAGAGTACTTTAATTAGAAATTTCTACATTGTGGGTCAGATTGCTAAATCCAGTGGCAATTATCTGCTTCCTAAGATATGTAGTTCTCTTTCTGAAATATTAAAATTTACTTTATAATACCTCAAAAAGTGATTTGAGGAAGAAATTTGGATCATTAATGGAATTAGAAATAAGATGTGCCCATGGATTCTTTTACTTCTATTTCAGCATTTAAATTTCATGTGAGCTGGGTGATTAAAGTCATTTTAACTATTTGGTACTTCAAATAGCTCAGGAACTCAAGTATGCCAGAAGCACTATACTATTACCATTAATTAACTAATTGCTCATTGCCCACTTGATCCTAGAACCCAGGAATGAATGTGAAATAAAGTATCTCTAAGCTCTTAAAAATCTTACCATTGCATAGTCTATGACTATAGTAGTTATTTATTGAGTAGGTGAAGGTAATTATTAAGGCAATTCTCGTCATATCATGTATTGGTTAGAATGTATACAAGAAAGACTATGAAGAAAGTTAAAAGTCAAATAATAAATTGGGAAAATTATCTGTAACATTTTAACATACAAAAGATTACTAGCCATCATATGTAAATAACTCTGGCAAATCAATAAGTAAAAGCAGAACACCCCAATAGGAAAATTCATGAAGATTATGAGTCACAAAATGACAAAAGAAAGAAATCTATAAATCGCTAAGTATAGAAAAAGACATTCTACCTGCTAAGTAATAAAAATATACAATATAAAACAATGAAATCATTTTTACCTACCAGATAGGCAGATTGAAATGCTGATAACACTGATAATTTCCAGAGCATAAGGAAATGGGAAATCTCAAAAGTTATAAGAGGATTTATGACAGACTAAATTGATGCTGTATTTCTGGAGCATATTCTTTTTCAATAAATCACAAAATTTAAATATGTAAAATTTTAGATACCCATTCATACCTCAAGAATGGGTATCTAAGGGCAATAATATGATGAGTGCAATGATGTAAGAAATAGTAAAACATTTTTTAAAGAGTGAAAGTTTAGATAAGACCTGAATATTCATCACTATAGAATTGGTAAAACTTAGGATAAATATAGTTAATGCAATATCATTCAGCCTTTAAAAAACATGCTATAGATATATGCTTATTACCATGTTGTAAAGATAGCTCTGATATGGTTAGGTTAGAAGAGAAAGTCGCAAATAGTGTACAGAACATAATTATGCATTGTGTGTATATACGTGTGTGTGTATATGTATATATAGTTATATACCTACAACAACACATATGAACTACCAATAATACTAAACACATACAGTGCATATGTTCTCTTCTAAGTTATCTATATGGCCTGTCTCCAACAGCACTTTTCTTTTTAGACTTATTTCCCTAGTCCCATCGCCATAACTAGGACTCCAAATTCATTATAAATATATAGTGTGTGTGAATGTGTGTGTGTGTATGTGTGTGTTCATACATGTGTATGATATATATGAGATATTTCATTTTTGCTGCTATGGTGCTATTTTTTTCCATTGGAAATTTAACAACTTAGTAACTAGATTCTTACACTCTTGATTTTTAAGGAAATAAGCCATTATTACTCAATGGCCCTTGAAAAATTGAGGGAATAAGTCTAAATAGCCTCCCATTAGATGAACAGCTATATTTATTTCTTTATTCAATAAACAATTATTGAGTAATGATTATGTCTTAGGAACTACAATAAAGCTTCTTATTAGGATAATCTTATTTTAGTTTAGAAACTTACTAATATAATATACAGGCTAAAGACAACTGTTTAAATGTCTTAGTAATCACTTAACATTTATTAAGTACCAACTATGCCAGTTGGTCTAGATCCGGAAATTTACTAAATTTCACTACCTTAAACAATTTGCTCATATAACATGCACATCATGAGTCAGCAAGGGGACTGTAGATAAAAGGAAATAGAAAATAACATGGTTGTGCCCTCAAGAAGTTGGTTTAGTGATATTAATCCTCCCAGCATAAAAAAATTAGTTTACAAAATTAAAAGCATAATGCAAATTAACTTGCTAAAATTCATGAGAACACTTGTGTGATGTTTGAATACTTTATTATATTAATAAATATCCCAAAATACAATAAAAGGCTTTGAGGGATAATGAGCTCTCTTTTTGAAGAGGTATTTAATCACAAACTAGATAATGAGAGTGGTAATAAAATGGAGTAAATCACTGGACACATAGTTTTTAAATCTGTTCGCCTGCTATGTGCAGGAACCATATAGTTGTCTAAGAAAACCTCTTGTTTCCTTTTCTAGCATAAAATCCATAATGCTAATCAGTGATTCTTATTGAGCAATTGTAACTATTATGGAATGAGAGATAATGAACCAAGCATGGGGGACACATACAGCTAGGTTATTGCTCTTAAGAAAATTACAAACTGAATAGAGAAGATGTTTGGAGTAGCTCTAAATTCTGAAATAATTTTACTTTACACATAGAAGAAAATCTAAAATCCCTACATGATCTGTTCCTGAGATATCTTATCCTCTTTCCTATTCTTAACCCCATCACTCAGCTCCAGATACACTGGCCTACTAGCTTTGCATCAAATAGGCCAAGCATACTTCCAGGTCCTTCACTTTACACATGGATTTCCCTCTTCCTGGAAGATTCTTTCCCAGATATTCATATAACTCACTTCCTAATCAAAGTGATCTTTTCTGACTAACCTGTTTTCTGCACCATCACTTTCTAAGCTTTAAATAATTCCCTCATTATATTTATCACTAACAACTTTATGGTATTTGTAAGTTCTTTTCTCCCAATGAGTGAAAACTCCAAGAGGGAAAGGACTCAGAGTCTAGAACACATGGTAGGTACTCAAAATGTATTGACCAAATGAATGAGTACATAGCATATTTATATTATATACCCAATTATCCCATTACGTTATATATTCTAAGACAGGGTTGAGTGAACATCAATACTTACAGTAGCAGCAACTGAAGACCCTAATAAATTGTCCAGGGTTTTAGAAGCAGGTCCTACAGTATGAAACCTGCTATGACACAGTTTTACATCATCTTCTTTTTCTCACTATAAATTATTAATCCCATCAACAATATTTTAACAAAATATCTACATATAAAAGGATAAATAATACATGATAAGATATGCCACCTCGTATTTCGAACATGTGTTTTATTTTCCAAACTAACCTCAGTGGTTGGAGAGGTGGTAAAAATACAGGTTCATGAGGCTCTGAATCACAAGCCTGTTGAATGGGGTTCAAGAATCTGCAGTTTATGCATCCCACAATGGTCCATGGACAGGCACTCAGGAAAGTTTTCATGGAGTAATTTCATTTGAACAGGGCACTTTAGGAAGCTTAGATACGTGAAGGAAAGGATGAAAATATTTTAGGTAGTACATGAATTTAGTAAATGACATTATTAAAGCCGTAGAGGTAAGCCTGTGTTCAAGTGATGGAAGGTACATTTCAGGAAATATTCACTGCCCTAAAAATTTGATTACCCCAATAGCAATAAGATTAGGTAGAGAGGAAAATTATCACTTATTGACTAAAGGTAGAAAGGTATGGAGGAGGAATTGGTGAAAAGTGATATAAAATCTAACTAGGAGGTAAATAAGCCCAGAGAAGAAACCACAAGTAGATGAGTATATATGGATTCAGAAACTTCTGTGCCCTCTAATATAGGGATTTTGAATAACCTAATGATTTTCTGTTCACAGCAACTTTCACTATGTGTATGTGTGGTGTGTGTGTGTGCAAGTGAACAAGTGAGCAAGAGAGACAAAGAGACTGAGGTTGAGGGTGGGGAATGGGGGGAAGAGAGAGAGAACAAACAGTTTGAGGCTCAAAATAAAATTTCTCTTTTTAAATAAATTTTGAAAATATTATATTACTGGCTTAGGTGAAGTTCTCACAAATTTTTGAAATAATATTAAATATATGACACATGTTGGACATTATTAATTTGAGATGCAATACTCAAGTTTAAATGAAAGAATTGCTCTTAGTAAAGAAAAACAATTATATGGAGCTTTTCCCACCTTTTTCTAAGAGGAAATTTTAATAGTGCACAAAAGTAGATTAAGATTTATAGACAAAGAGCCTTTGCTTTGGTGAAACTTATTCTATTCACTGACTGAAAGACCATTTGTGAGAGAAATTTCATTTTTGTTTGAGAAAAAGTTTAGGCCATTGTCAAAACGAATATTTGAAGTCTGTATTTTGAAGCTGTTAGAATTTCTTAGTGACTTGTATAAATGTTACATAAAATATTAGGAAAAATATTTGCATGGGCATATGTGTGAATCATAAACAATACTATAGCTTCCTTTTTAGGAGTACAAAAGGCTATAGAGAAGTGAACATAAATGATTTGGCAAACATTTCTTGGGTCAATTTCAGTTTTAATATCCTGTGAGAAGAAAGTGAAAGAAAAGTGATTAGTATATTTTTTTACCTAAATGTTTTAAATGTCTTTCTCTTACTTGGACTATTATAACCTTTATTTTACTATTATTTTCCTAAATCCATTCACTTCCCCAAATAAACAAAATAATATTTCCATTTTCATTAAAGGCAGCTTTTCTGCCTTTTCATCACTCCCATCTTAAGAAATCTTTGACTTTCTACTTTCGCTCACTGCCTAATATTAAGATGCCTTCTGCTACCTGTGTTTGAGTTACAGTTAGTTCCTAAGAAAGTCTTTTCCTAGACTTTAAGGACATTTATACATGAAATTATTTGCCAGTTTTGTTCATTCACTTAACGAAGAAGAAAAAAAATAAAGAGTTAAGACAATTGCCATTCACTAAACGCTATTCACTAAATCTGAATCACATATTGTGGAATATCAGTACATTTCAAGAACAAGTCAATCTGTCTTACCAAAAAACCAACTCTTAATTTTGTTGATCTTTTCTATTGTTTTTCTTGTCTCTATTTCATTTATTTCTGCTCTGATATTTACTGTTTCTTCCCTTCTACTAACTTCAATGGAATAACCCCAGCCACGACACACCACGAAGCACAAGATACAACTGTAGAAACACAAAAGGCTCAACTATGACATTGTATTAAACATTGACCAATCTCTCCTAGCATATCTAACAAAATTAATCACTTAGATAATTTATTACTATCATATATCTTTATATGACTTATACTTTTTAAATTTTTTATCACATTCTTTTTTTCTTGTGACTTTGAGACATCTCATTTTATAGTGTGCTAGGTTTATCAGTGGTGATTTTATTATTAGAAATGACCTCATGATACTTGTTTTTCTTTTTAGTACATTTATTTTATTTTCAAAGTTTTATAATTAACTGATTAGCATATCCAAACTATATTTAAAAAAAACATGTTTTATTTTCAAGGTTGGTAATGGGGAGGGGGTCAAGAGAACTTGGTCATTTACTTATTAGAATTTTTCACATGAGTGACAAGGTGAATGATTTTATGTTGACTAGTCAAATTTCCTCTTCACAAAGCACAGAGTCTTTTGTGGTCATGGGGCAGGGAAAGATAACGTGACTATGACTGTGAGAGAAGGAGGGAGGGAGAGAAAGAGATAGAGATTACATGGTTCTGTTTATTCTTCTTGGGTTGGGGAGACATATCTCCTCTGTGTAGAAAATGTACTCATATTGGCTTAAGTAGCTGTCCTTTGATTTCATGGGATTGAAATGTCCTAAGCATGCATGTGCGCACACACACACAGACGCACAAACACACAACTGCTAATCAGTCTGACTTTGGCATATAATTCTGGTTCTGCAACTTAGTAAATGTGTGACTTAGGGTATATTACTGCATATTTTGCTCACTCTTTTGCTGTTTAGATATTTTTAGTTGAGATTTTATTTTAGGTAAAAAAAATGTGTTGAAAATTGTTAGGAAAGAAACACCATAGAACATCATCATCTGTTTTGTGATACACACAAAATTTGTCAAAACTGTGTTCTGTTCTGTTTTTTTCTTTTCTTTTATAAGAACACTTAACATGGGACCTATAGAAGATATCGAAGTGTACAAATACAGTATTGCTAATTATAGGGACAATGTACAGATTTCTGGAACTTATTAATAATGCATAATTGAGACTTCATGCTCATTAATTAGCATTCCCCATTTTCTCCACATCCCTGCCTCTAGAATCAACCACTATACTCTCTGATTATATGAGTTTGGCTATTTTAGATACATCACATGAGTGGAATCATGCAGTATTTTTCTTTCTGTGTCTAGTTTATTTCAGTTAACATAATGCCCTCAAAGTTCATCCACGTTGTCATGTATTGCAGGATTTCCTTCATTTTAAAGGCTGAATAAAATTCCATTCTATGTATTTACCACATTTTCTTTATCCATTCATCCATCGGGCATTTAGATTGTTTCTACATCTTGGCTATTGTTAGTGGTGCTGTAATACACACTGGAGTGCTAATATATCTTTGAGACCCTGATATTTTGCTCATTTTTAAAAAGTGGCTTAGGAATAGTCTTTTCCTTACAACATTCTTCTAAAAATTCACTGAGTTGATAGGTATAAATCTGATCACAGGATAAATATGGTAGATACTAATTTTTGTGCATGAAAAATTTTTTAGTAACTTTGTGTAAGGTTAGGTCTTTCTTTTCTTGTAAGTTATTAGAATCTATTAGTTTTAATGGAGCATTCCAAAATATAAGAGGTAGAAAGAAACAAAGAAAATTTCTGGTGATATGCAATTCTCTCATTTCAATTTTAACTATGAGATTATTGAATAGTGTTCTAATTAGACACATAGGAAGATAGTTTACAAATCAGTTTTTTAGGTCTTATATTTCTTTTTGTTATGAAATTAGTGTGATCCTTATGGAAACTTGTATATTTAAATACACTCTATTAATTTCTTTCAATAAATTATATCTCCAAATGATATAATAACATACAGCCACTAAGAACCAAAATATGAAAGAAAACTTTATCGCAATGGAAAATTTTTACAATATGAGTAAAAATGTAGCCGAGATAACATTGTGACTGGTTTTGAAAAAATAAACTATGTTTGTGTGTATATACATTTATATATACTTATAACACAGGCTATTTTCAGAATATTTTACATTAAATTGTCTTCAATTGTTTTTATAGGAATTTTTAATTTCTTCGAATTTTCAAATTTTTTCTTCAACGAATCTACGTTTTAATATATAGGCAACTAAAATTTTTAATAAAAACCTTCTCCCATTTTCAAATTTCAATAAATGAAAATAAAGAAAAGAAAATTGTGACATAATCTTTAAAAATTACAATTTAATAAAAAAAAACCCGAAGACAGGAAATATTCTAATTGCAGGTAATGATTAACGTTCTCCAAAGTTGTACATTGTATTCTATAAAATGAAATACCACATTCGAAAATATAACCAAAGCACATCGTAGTGTGTGATTGTATTGTTAGACAATTTCTCAAAAGAATTGGTTAACACTACTGACTAGTGAAGGATTTAGAATTTTAACTTAACTTATAATGATAGGTCAGTGAAGATTCATAAAGTTGAAGGTTATACAATCAGTAGAGTTCATAGGATCCCAAGAGTTCATTAAATGTGCATAATAGTATCCATTTCCCCACTAACATAATCTTCAAAATTTTTTGTGTACATATGTTGTATTCTTTGGCTAAAGGAGCCACAATTTTCATCACATTCTCAAAGGTTACATTGTACCCAAATAGTTTAAAACTCCTGACAAAAAATAAGATATAATGTGATTCTGAGGTATTGGAAAGCCAGGCAATATACTTCTTCTTCCTGTGGTACAGGCAGATAATTCCTTCATGTTGTATTATCCATATTTAAAATCTAGTAGATTGGGAAGCAGGAAAAAGGATTTATGTTCCAACTACGAACTGTGGGTTTTTGGTAGGAGCAGAGCAAATACCACATAAGTTGAGCACTTCTGAGAACAGGTAGTGAATAAACTCTATTGCTCCAATTGAAGAATGTGTGATCCCCTTATGTAAACAAGAATTCTTCACATCTTATAACATATTCAGATCCTGCTCACATGCCTTGTGTCATTTTATTCCCCAGTGAACTTGTGAGATAGGAGATGGGATTTTAATTCTATCAATTAAGAACAAGCTCATATATATTGAATGATTTGACCAAAGTAGCATGGTTAGAAACAAATAGAAATGTGATGTGACTCAACATAAGTTTTCTTATCTCTAGGATCCTGATCATTTTATTACCCTATGCTCATCCTGAATGTCGATCTTAGATAATGAACCAAATGTTCTTAGATAATGTCTATGATGATGAATAATAACATAAAAATTGCTAAGTCTTATTAAACAACGAGTATATGCCAAGCATTGCTCTAAACACTTTTCATGCATTAACTCGATCTTCATAACAAACCTATGAAAAAGATGCTATTATTATATCCATTTTATACCTGAGGGAATTGACAGACTGGTTAATAAATCTGTCCACAGTTATGCAGAAGAAAAGTGATTGGGCCAGGATTCGAACACACACAGTCTGACTCCAGAATCTATCCTATTAACCTATATACTAAACTGACAGAAAAGAGAGCTGTAGTTAGTGACCATTAGAGGAAAAGTTATGTTTTCATAAACACACTTACACACCTACTTTGTAATTTACTAAACTGAATCAATATGTAAACAATTTACTGACAGAAACTATAAATCAGGCAAACAGAAAATAAAGAGGCAAAATGAAGGCAGATTTAAAAGAAAGGCAACTTTAAAACATGAAGGGCGAGGGTTGGGTAACTGGTAATGATGAAGAATAATTGCTGTGAAATCTATCGACAGATGACTTCAATAATCTTTCTTCCTTGAAAGAGATTCAGATGATATTACCATTTCTTTAGGTGAGAATGAGAGAGAGGGAGAGAGAGAAAGAGAGAGAGGGGGAGAAAGAGAGAGAATTGTTTTAAAGGTTCCAATTTATTGCCAGCCTGTGAAAAAATGATGCATTAAATTCCCATTTGGCACCCTAATTGTAATAAGATAATACATCCTTTCTAAAAATTTCCATTTGATGAATAAGTGAACCAATTCAAAACGTCTTCATTTTATTGATAATGGCATCAATGTTTATAATGATAATGCTTTTTGACTAACAGCAATTAACTAGATTTGGTGAACTAAGCAATTGAACATTGAATTTAAAATCAGAACATTTGGCACCGAAGATGCTATGAGTACATATTAAAATGATTGTTGAGTATTTAAAGATTTATTAAGTTGATGATGAACATTAAAGTGTATTATATCCTGTATTATTTAGGATGCTATTGGTTTCAAACCTACTTAAGAAACAAAGAAAATTTATTGGTTCAGTTAATAATAAGTTCAAGCTTTGCTCAAGGGTTTAATACAGAGTTTTACTGTGGAGTCAAGGAGGAGTCTCTCCTTCTCTGTTAATCTCTCAACCCTACCCTCCATAACTTGTCAGACTCATATAGGCTTGCTTCCCTCAGCAGATCTTAGAAACTCTTTTTCCTTGTTCACAGCCAGGTGTAGAGTATAACTTTTTCCAATTAGCAAACAAAATTCTGAGCTTCTCTCTGATTGCAGCCTCTTAGATCATATGCCTGCCCTGACAAATCTCTGTAGCAAAGTGGATAGAATTATCCCAATTGGATTGTACAAAACAAAGCCCACAGCTAGAAATTAGGGTAAGATAAATTCTATCCAAATCACCAGGCTACTATATAAAGGGGGAATGGTGGAAGCGATATTGGCTATGTAATTGCAGTGTCTGCCACAGTTGTTTTGAGTATTCAACATTGCTACCCCCCCATAGCATATATTCACTTTCAAAAATGCTCAAATAACCTCCTCAAAAAGAGAGAATCTAAAACCATTCCAACGTTGGGATATTTGGGTGATGAGCAGTCCCTTTCAATCAGACTTTGATGCATTACTTCATGATCCAGTGGACTATGATTATATGGAAAACAAAAATGATGTCTAATACCCATAAATACAAAAGTTAAAAGAGAAAAGGATTTCCATTAAAATTAAAACAAAACAAAACTAAATACACAAAATGAAATAATAGAAATGAGCACATATTAAATCATACACTTAGACTGTTCCTGGCTATTCTTTCTGCTGATTAAAAATCTTGCTTAATAGTTGTCTTTATGATTATATTTGAGATTGATACTGGGGAAAATGCCAAATGTGGGGATTGTGTTACTTTAGCATTCTACTTATTTTGTGGTTTAAAGGTTTTGGTACTTGCCCTGGAATTGAGTAATAACAGATACTTTTACTTAGACTTAGGATTTCTTAGGCAATTATAATTATTTACAATTTATAGGCTTTCAGTATTTTCCCTTAACAATTCCATGACCTAGTAACCTAAATCCTCTGGTCTAGGTCTACTCTTCAAATGTGAGCCCTTTTGTTTTCTTTGATATGTCTCTGGGCTTTGCACACCCCCCTGATTGAGGCAGTTTGCAGCAGAGGTTTGGTGTAGGAGGCATAGTCAATGTACCCTTTGAGTATAGATTACATATGAGCTGCTTCATGATAGGCATGATCATCTACTTTGTCACAAAAATGCTTTCAGGAAGCACAGTTGAGTTTTTTAGTACTTAAGTCTTAAATTCTTCCTCTACTGCCTCTGCTCATACAAACATTAGATTTGGAGTAAAAATGAAAATTGCCTTCTCAATCACATAAGGCTCCAAATTATTAGCCTCTCAAGCAGTTTACATTATAAGCCACAAACAGCAAGAGTTTTTTTTCAAATAAAGCCGTATTTTTTTTTTTTTCCTGTGCTTCGAACAGGTTACTACTAGCATAAGCTTTTTTCTTTCTTGGTGTAAAGAGGCCAGTAGGTGCCGACATCTTTGTTTCCATCGAGTCTCCTAATAGTGTTGGTAGGTACAAGGAATGTGTCTTCCAGATAAAATAAGCTACTGTTTAACGAACTGTTTTGTGACCATGTGTCTGAGTTGGAGGGTCCTTCTCATTGTCCCTGTCTCTTACATAATTCAGCCTATTCCACATTTTAACATCCAGTACTTTTAACACTCGACTTCCTGATGTCAAACTCTACATAAATTGGAATGATGTTTGCTACAATAGAAAACTCTTCTCAGGAAAAATTCAAATACACCCCCCCACACACACACAAACACAGAAAATATCCATATTCGAATAGTCATATGTGACATCTTTTCTTTCATTAAAGATTTATTGTGATTAAACCTTGGGAATTATTAGCTTATATAACAGAAAATTCCAGAGGAATGGAAAGATTCTAGTAAGAATTTAACCCAGATGTTCACATTATCATCCATTTCTCAGGGGTTCTCTTGGCTCTACCTTCTTCTACCAGAAAGCAGTTATTTATTTTCCAGGATGGTTTTGTTATGATAGCAAGATGGCTGTGAGACACACAGGTTTTTTTTTGTTGTTGTTCTTCCTTATGTGGAAGGAAAAATAATTATCCTTAATCTAAATAAACAAAAGCCTTGATACACTTCTGGTTGTAATGTTAGGTCATGTGTACATGGAAATTATATTGTGATAAGCAGAAAACAATGCACTTGCATTTATGTTACATGTCCCTAAACCAGTCACGCTGGCAAGAAGGATTTCTTTAAACAAATCACAGCTTCTGTGTGGGTTGGGGTTGAGATTAATCTCTCCCAAACCGCAAGGTTTAATACAAGGAGTGATAGATTGCATGCATTTTGGACATTATTTTATGGTAATATTTGAAAAATTTCAATGTTTTTCCAAGATTTAATCACATAAATTTTTAATGGAATAAAATATATTGTGTATGGGTGTTCTATTATATGTATTGGAATATATACATATAATATTTCATTGGTTCTAGAAAATATGTTTTATTTTTCCCCAGAAAATGTTTTTTATGTCCGCTATTTTTTTTATCTTATATAAATTTCAATTGAACTCTTTTCAAAGAGCCTGTCCCATACCAATCAAAGTCATGCTTAGTGTAGGTTGGGCTATTACTGATGAGTCAAATAGTTCTAGAGCAATACTTTGGATCTGTCCCAGAGCTAAATATATTCAACATTTAGCAAACATTTATTGAGTACCTGTTATAAGAAAAAGGCTATGCTAGGTGCTCTTGTGTATATGAAGATAAATATATGTCACAAAACAATGACAGATTGGCTTTCAGAATGTGCTTATTTCCAATATCATCGCATTTTTCTTTTCTGTCATTTTTCATTTTATCATAACAAGACCTTGAGGTTTGTTAAGAAAAAAAATAAAACAATGATGCTTGAGCTCACTTGAGTTAGTTGCATACTATATAACTTATATAAAGCATAAGCTTATAAGAGGTATATGCATTCATTTTCATAGTTTTGATTGTTATTATATTTGCTGTTTTTATATTTTCTTCACACAGATGGCTGGCCTTCAATGTGCACCATAGAATTTGCAAAAACAAACTAGAGAGTTTAATAAGCTGAGTAAAATGAAGCTATTTATCCGGATAGAGTATTTTGTAAAGTATAAGAATAGGGGAACCTCCCAGGTCAGCCTAATGTATGATTTTCCATTCTTCTAAATAAGTTTTATTGACTTACACATTTTAGTGGAAAATGAATAATTTGCAGATAATATCTATATTTGGCCAAACATTATGACAGTATTTGTTTCAGAGAGTAAAATATATCATCTCCAGAAATTGCCAAGCAATCTATATTTGTTAACAATAACAGTATTCTAAACCCATACGATTTCCTCTTTTGTTTTAAAATAGCATATTTATGCAATGTATTTTTGTAGGGTTGGTTTTAAAAATAAATAAGGACTGTGTTTGTGTATACATACAAACGAATTTAAAAACTGAAGTTATGGTTAATTGGAATAAGAAATTAAGTTTGATGAAAACAGTTTGCTGTTTGGTAATTGAGAAATGTTTATGAACTGAATATAATTCACTGAATAATGGAAATGGAGAAGTATACATTATTCAGAACATTCTACAAGCACCTAGGCTTAAATTTCAGAAAGAGCACATAGGAGAAAGAGAGAGATAATTATCTTGGGGTGATTGACACTGAGATATTAACCGTTGATGCCTCCCATTTGTAGCTGAGGGTATTTCTTAAATTATTTCCAAACATGAACCATCATCCGTACCGGCAGATCTCTGCAATCCTTTGTTTGGGTTAAGTCAAGAAAACCTAGGTAAACCCTGGGGAATGTGCTTTAAATACATTATTCTCCCACTCGCCCACACAACCCTCACTGTTTATGAGGACACATTTGCTTTAACATTATAATGCTTTTGGCCTTGATAGAATCTGTTCAAATTAATACAGCATTCATTACTGCAATAGCAGAAGAACTTTTATTTTTAAGTCATTTGAAGCAGAAAACTCTGACGAGTTACCTTCATGAATCCTTACTAAAAAACAAAGTTCTTTGTTTATAATAATCCTTTATAACTTCTCAAACAGTGGTTTTATCTTGCTTACTTTCTTGAAATTCAAAATAGAACAAAGTTTTCAAAAATTTCTCATATACATGTTATCACTGCTAAGTGTTTTTATAATCATTTTGATACTATTCATTGTACACTTACTATGCGGCAGGAGTATGTAGCAGTTGCTTCAAAGACAATATTTGTAATGTTCACCACCAATCAATCTTTCTACTTTACAGATTAAGATGAAAGACTTGCTAAAGGCCACAATGCTAGTAAGAGGCAGGGTAAAATGGAACCAGGCATCTTGGGTTCTTAAACGTACAATTTTTAAATTATACCTTTTAGCTTTTCTATTAAAATTTATTCTTAATTTACAGCGATGCTTTTAAAATTTGCATAATAATGTAGTATGTGAAGGTGAAATACTGATAGTTCAATCCATCAAGTATTTATTGATCACCTAATTTATGTTAACTGCTGGGTGTTATTTGATTTGTCCTCAGGGTCTTTATGTACTAGAAGAGGAAACAGACACTCTTACAGCTGCTTTAAGGCACAGTAGAATTAGGAAGTATAATAAATGTTTATAGAAATCCTCTGGGAGCAAAAAAACATGGCTTCATAAATCTTGACTTAGCAGGTTGTAGGAGGTATAACTGAATGACAAGCCTTGATAGTCAAATATGATTTTTATAGGAGGATCGCCGCATAGAAAGATCACGCCAGTTTGTGGAGCCAAATGAGAAAGACATAGAAGCATGAATCTTCAGTTCATTTTGTGACTGGCCTGTAGGGTATATGGTTGGGGCAGAGGAGAAGCAGCTGGAAAGGAAGGCTGTGGACAAATTGTGGAGGATATTGAATATCATGCAAGGGGGATGCATTTTGTTCAGTAGGCAAGAGAAGGCCATCAACAGGTATTGAATAAAGAGCTGTATCTTTCAACTCTGGAATTTAAGGAAGTAAACTTAGAGGCATTTGGCATTAAGAAGGATTGACAGAAAGCACCATGCTGAGTTGGAATCGTCAACGGCACCACTAGGCGAAGCTGCCAAACTGTATTTGGAAACCAGGGTTTATTCTCAACACATCAGTTAAGACCAGTGATATAGACACATTGTAGGGGACTAGGGTAGAGGGAGATAACAAAGCAATCCATAAAAGTATATGGGATATCACAGAGAGAAAAAGTACAATGAAGTTTGAAGAGGTTCAAGGACAGAATATTTGAGAGTGTCGATCTATCAATCTATTTCTGTCTATCTATCTACAGGAAACCAGAGGTGAGGGGATAGTTAGATGTGATTTAAGAATTTCCTCAGGAATCATACAGTAGATTTTTTTAAAAAAGACTTTAAAGGTGGTCATGTTCAACAGTGTCATATGCTGCAAAAGAATTAAGGAGGATACAGATGGGAGAGAGGCAGCTGGATCTCGTGTTTTACAAATAGACTTGTGTGCTTTGAGCTATTTCAAAAGAGGTGTGGCAAGGGAGAAAGAGCGAGTAGAATTACAGGTTGGTAATGGCAAATTGGAAGCAGGAAAATGGAGTAATCTCTTCAAAAGTTCAGTGATGAGAGTAAGGAGATTGAAGGGTGATAATATTGGGCAGAAGTGTTTTAGATTGGGAGAGATTTAAATAAGAGTGGGAGAGGGGAGGAGAGGATTCACACCTAATAAGTGCGATGAGCACCATCTGGGGGATGGACATGCTTGAAGGTCTGACTCAGGCAGGGCAAAGGCAATATATGTAACCTAAACATTTGTACCCCTGTAATATGCTGAGATAAAAAAAAATAAATTTAAAAAAAGTTCTGATATCCTATGTGGTGGTACACTGTGTGGTAGGAATCTACAGGACACAGTGCATACTATTCTATGTGCTATCTATAATATGTGATAGCAATCTATAAATGATTTTTATGGACAAGAAGGTACAAAAACATACATCAACATTCATAATGCATTTTCAATAACAAGTTTTTATTTCGTTAATATTTAAATAATATAATTCCATTTTAATAAGTGATTATTATTAGTATTGATCCCTGCTTAATCCTTTTTGATACCTTTGTCTCACTGTATTTTCCTCCTTTTATTAAAAAATAATCTTTCAAATTCAAGTTTTGTCAGAGAGCAAGATGGCATAGGGAAAACAGCACAGACCATGACATAGCTAGAACATTTTAACATGGTTCAATTTTATAAAACACAATAAAATAAGGATCAGGCAGTACTTTGTTTTAAAATATTCACTGTTGGAATTCTATTATCCATATAGAAGCCTGTTGATGACTACAGCTCTGTCCTCTGATGCCAAGTTTTTCACACCTTCTACAGCTCTGGGTATATAATGCAGAGGACCAATGGGACCCTTTAAGCCAACTCTAGAAACAAGTCATCTCAAAAATATGGTTAAATAATACAGCTGACTTTCTTATCTGGAAAAATGCCAACAAATACCCTGAATTTTGATAGCTGGTATTTACATTACTGAACATGAAGTAAAGGAAAATATTTTTTACTCAGTCTACAAAGTTGATATGCATATGAACATAGGAGCATGTGCATTGTGGATATTTAACAATTAAATGTAATTCAAAAATATAACATCATTTTTATAAACAAATGGACACCAGTAAGGCCAGCAATCTGAAATTCTTCAAATTACATTTAGAAGATGAAAAGTCTATCATTTAAGCATATTTAAATAGCCCATTGAGAGGCAATTACATTTTTCATTATGTGACTTTACGAGATGACAGAAAAAATAATTAAAGCAAAACAGTAGGGAAAGTTGAAAACTTTTAAGCAAAGATATAGAAGATTCAGTGTCAAATGCATGAAATGTGGAAAAAACCACTGGTTGGGCACAGTGGCTCACATCTGTAATCCTAACACTCTGGGAGGCCAAGGCGGGAGGATTGCTTGAACTCAGGAGATTGAGACCAGCCTGAGCAAGAGTGAGACCCCGTTTCTGCTAAAAATAGAAAAAATTAGCCAAAGCGTCATGACAAGCACCTGTATTCCCAGCTACTCGGGAGGCTGAGGCAGGAGGATCATTTGAGCCGAGGAGTTTGAGGTTGTAGTGAGCTATGATGATCCCACTTCACTCTACCCAGGGGTGACAGAGTGACACTCTGTCTCAACAACAACAAACAACCAATATCTTACCACAGAAATAATTTTTACCTTAAGGATTTAAGGATTTTCATATTGTACTCTCAGTTATAGTAAACTATATAATATTTAATACAGTATTGGATGATAATAATGTCCTAACACTACTTCCCCCATAGAAACAGAAGAATGGCACTTAAGGTTCACTGAAGTATTATGATTAAATATAGTATTTGTGTTTGTTTGGTGTTGCTCAATGCATCTCTTAATCTTCCACGTCTTTCTTGTATCCCACAGCACTAAGTACAACAATGGATTTAGTAATGAAGTTGCCTTAAATGTAATTTGGAACAAATTTAACTCTCTTTTTCAGTATTATTTATTTACTTTATTTATTGCTTATATAATTACATGAAAATGTGAGTTTCATGAAGACAGGGTTGTCTGTTCTATTTACTACAATATCTTAAGGGCTAATTATAATGTCTGGCAATTAGTTGTTACTCATTAAATGGCTGGTGAATAAATAGACTGGAAGTCAACGATGAATGAATCCTAGGTATGGGAAGCTGTGTACCTCAGTGATATCATCCAAAGTTCAGATTCTTAGTATAATGTCATCCGTATTGTAGCAAATGCCAATATCTCATTCTTTTTCAGGGCTGAATAATATTCAATTGTGTTATATATATGTGCCACAGTTTTTTAAATCAATTTGTCCATCCATGGACACTTAGGTTGTTCCCATATCTTGGCTACTGTGAACAATGCTGCAATGAGCACGGGAGTGCAGATATCTTTATAAGTGCATTTCCTATGAGTATATGCTCCTTCTCTTTAAATTTTAGTCACCAAGTCCAATAGATTCTAAGGCCAAATATATCATAAATCTATCATCTCCCTGTTGCTCCCACTTCTACTGTTTTGTTGAGGCCCCCAGTATATCTTATCAGTTCATTCTTTCAACTACTCTTGAGTGCTTACAATGTGGCAGGCACTGCCTGTCACATACCATGTTTCATTGGTCCTCTAACTGTTCTTGCTGCTGCTACTCTTCTTCCACAGACCATTCTTTACACTGGGTCCAGAATGATTTTTGAAAAATACAAATGTAATCACTATTTTTATGGGACTCTCATTGGGACTCTTAACTCTTACAAAACCAGAAAACCTGGTTATCTTTTATGAAGCGCTAAGTGTATTAGACATACTGTCATAAGGGAAAACACTAACCTGACAAGGTCTTGGTAGTGTGTCAATGTGGGGAAATTAGGAAAGGAAATTTACAGGATTTAGGGGCTGGCTGAGTAATTGTTGATCCAGGTTTTACAAGGTGCAGGTGCTATTTGAGATTGGGCAATATTTTTGACATAATATAATACCTTTGGATCAATAGGAAAAACAGTCTCGAAGTGATGATACAATTAGTCTTGATACAGTAAGTAGGAATGTTAGTTCACAGTCCTCTCTTCTAAGTGCAGATACTTACTAGGATAAGAAACTAGGTGGTTTTTGCTCCATGTCAGTATCATAGGGACAGGAAATTATAGTAGTTTTTGTTCTGTGTTTTTCAGTAGATTCTTTTATATTATAAAATATAAAAAATATCTACAAATATCTAAATATATTATAAAAGCAATATGCCTTTCCAAGGCATGTAGATTTTATGATATATATTTTAGTTTTGCCCTAGCTTTAATTCTGCAGTACTCAAAACAAATTATATTCTCTAGCTATACTGGCTCCTGTGACATTCTTCTGCCTCCCTCTGCCACCCACACACATGCATATACATACACGTACACACACACACACACACACACACACACACACACACACTCAATGTTGTTGCACATACCTCTGTGCCTTTGTACAAGTTCTTCATCTGCTTGATAATTATCCTAAACCCTCAATCTTTTCTTTCCTTGTCTGGAAAGTTCCTACTCATCTTACCGGATTTCCTTAAATATCATCTGTTTTGGGAGGTCATTCCTGACAAGAATTCGTACTTCTCAGGTAATGTTTGGTTTCCCTTTTCTATGCTTCCATTTCTTCTTGGACATGCCCGTTTGAGAGCACATGTATTATATTAGATAGTTTGCTTACCTGTATGGTTCCTCCACTGGGCTGTAATTTCCTTGATGTCAGGTGTTTTATTCTTCTTTATATCTACTGTTACCTAAGTGAGTGTATGACACATAGTCAAGAATACATGGATGCACAATTTGTACTTATTTTTGGACTATCGATTGAATATATAAGACATTGCTTCTTAACTTTGCTTTAATTAGCACAATAACTGAAATTATTGAGAATTTACTATGGGCCAGACCCTTACATACTGTATATATATTATTAACATATTTAATTTCCCTTATCAACACTAGGAGTATATATTCTTATTCTCCCTATTTTCAGATGAGAACACTAAGTTTCAGTTGTATAGGAAAGAATTTAAATCCAGATATTTTAGTTCCAGAGCCCATATTCTTAATTCTTTGTACTACTCTTTTGTGATATGCTATGTTTGATAGTATTTTGATAACACTTGATTGTCAAATGCATGCTGTTGCAGATATCCCAACCATCCAAATGATAGGTGTTGGTCGGTTTACTAAATGGCACATAATTTGTTCTTTTAATATTCAGCTAACCTTCATTAAGCTTTTACAATGTGCTAGCTGTTGTTTGAGGTTCTTTATATATATATTAAGTAACCTAAATAAATTTGAGAGTATTTGAGACATACATTTACTTCCTCCTCTTTGGTTTCTAAGGCATTACGTATTCCTGGTTTTTCTCTTTTTTCTGGTGGCTGCTTTCATTTTAATTTGCCAGTTCCTCCTCATCAACACAAATTCCTGATATCACGGTAACCAGGGCTCAGTTCTTAGATCACATTAATTTCCTTGATGATCTCATCTAGCCTGAGAACATCAAATATCCTCTATAGATTGATGCCTGTCAAATATTTACCCCACCTCAGACCTTTCCACTAAACTCCAAACTTAGATACACAACTGCCTACACTTTCCTAGTCAATTCAAATTTACCCTATTCAAGACTAAATTGACTAACCCCCAAATCTGCTTCATCAATAGTTCTTCATATTGCAGTAAGTGGCCACTACATCCTTCTAGTTGTCCCAGCAGAATACTTTGGGGTCAAACTTAGTCTGTCTCTTTCTCATACCTCATGTTGTCAATCAGAAAATTATGACAGGTCTACCTTGACCAAGTCTATATACAGAATCTGATCACTTGTGACTACTTCTATTATCACTACCATAATCTCTGGTCTGGATTATTGAAATAGCCTTTTAAGCTGGCCTTCCTGCTTTGGACCCTGCCTTGCAATCCATTTTGTCTACCAGATGGTTCTGTTAAAATGTAAGTCAGATCATATCACTCTTCTGCTGAAAATCCTGCAATGCCTTGCCACTCAGAGTAAAATGCAGTCCTGCTGTTTTATAAGGACACATACACAATAACCTCCATCTCTCCCTACACCTCTTCTCTGGCTTCCTCTTCCACCATTGTTACCCTTTTTCATTCCACTACAGTCATACTGGCTTCCATGTCTCTGCCTAGAACACATTTCCTCCACATGTTCACATGGCTGTCTCACTCACATCTTTAAGTCTTTTTTTCTCAAATGGTACTCACTCAAAGATATTTTCCCTGACCATCCTAGTTAAATTCATAATATTCCCTCCCCTACCACTTCCTATTCCCCCTTTTCTTGCTTCATTTTTCTCCATAATACTTACCTCCTTCAAATTTACTTATTTCTTTTGTTTAGTATACCTTCTCTAATATAATTAATTTCCTGAGGACATAGATTTTTGCTTCTTTTGTATATGATTGTATCACCATTGCCTAGAAGAAGCCTTTGTCGTGGCTTAATAAATATTTGTTGAAGAATCATTCTTTTTAAAAAGTGGCAGAGCCAGAATTTCTCTTCTCTACGAAATAAAGAAAGGTGTGATATATTGAATGTATAATGTCTATTCTGCTAGTTACTCTTTTACCTGGCAAATCTGCAATTATAAAAATTATATGAAAATCATCTATTTGAAGTTTTTATATTGTTAGTTCAATTGCCAGTAAATAGGCTAGGCAAAGAGAGGTTTACCAATTGATTATGAATATCTTCCATGCTTGTAAAAAAGCAACATGATAATAAATGTAACTCATTATGATTTTTGTATTTAAGGATGTATTACCTATGATCAATATATTAATATAATAAAAGGGACTTAATTTTCTGATTTCCTTATTTCCCTCCAAAACAAGGATATATATCCTTGTGCTGGTGGCATCAAATGCATGGGCGAGCCTAAAACCAAACAAGAAGCTTTCTAGTTGACCCTGTTCATGGTGTATACTCTTTTCTCCTCCAAGAAACACTATTTAGCCCTCATATTATCTTCCTTTGGAAAGCTGGTTTTCAGTTTTTGTTTTCACACTGAAAAATGGTCAATGTATTGGCAATGAAGGTTATATATTGCTCACTGGCAAGGGATATGTCATCTCTAAAGATGGTCTATTATATACTAAAAACAAAGGACTTTGAGTCCTGTAGATGCCAAAACCTCCAAGCAATTCAGTCAATATTTTAGACAATACAGTGGAGAAATCAGTCAAGACAAATTGATGTAGTATACATTTAATATCTTTGTGCATCATATTTTGGTTAATATTTCTACCATCTCGAAATAAATAAACGCTTTGCTGTATATGCTGCTGTCAAGGAGCAAATTTATTTGTTTAGAATTTCTGCAGCATTTCCTTCCTTTGCCTTAACTTTCTTGTTGAGGTGCTAATGAGATGTGAAAAGGCCAAATGGAAGAGAAATAAGACCTCAGGATAATCCATACTCTAATAAACTACTCCCATAATAATTGGCAGTTTATGGTTCTTCTAGGGCAGTGGGGGAAATAAGCAATTTTGGCCAAGTATATGGAACAACCCATGTTAATAAAATTGTAAAAGAAGTTTATAAGGCAATCACAATCCTTTCAAACAAATGCCATGTGTGTATGTATCATCAGGCCTAGGCACAATTCAATTACCTGAAAAGCTTTATAAGTCAGATTGTGTTGTGTCCCAGCATTTGTAAATCAGGAGATTCTAAACATACTTTTGACTCTTTGTCTTCTACCTTAAATGAATTTCCTTTTCTTGATTTATAGTTTTCACAGAACAAACATTTATGTGGTCTTCCTTTTCTATTCAGTTTGCTTAATTTTAAATTATTTTCACACTGGGGAAAAGAATCCTTATTCAATAAATGGTGCTGAGAAAACTGGATAGCCACATGTAGAAGACTGAACCAGGATCCACACCTTTCACCTCTCACAAAAATCAACTCACGCTGGGTAACAGATTTAAACCTAAGAAATGAAACTATTAGAATTCTAGAGGAAGAAGTTGGAAACACTCTTCTAGACATTGGCCTAGGCAAAGAATTTATGAAGAAGACCCCAAAGGCAATCACAG
>RJWJ010019012.1:0-30786 GCA_004363605.1 Indri indri
CGCCCGGCCTTAAAATTTTTTCTAATCTTTGTTACCACAGTAGAAGACAGTATTTTTCTAATTAAAATTGTCAACAAGAAATTCATTTCTTACCTTGTCAGAAGGTTTGAATGGATTTCCTTGTCCACTAATTCCGCCACTGATACTAAATCCAAGGCCAGGATTCTTTTCTATTCTCACACAAAACTATGTAAAAAAGATATAAAAAGGTAATCAAATAGCTATAAAATCTAAATATTTTCAAATAACTGCATCCCCATAGAAAAGATTAACATTTCACTTGAGTTCTTAGCCTATGTTGATTTGGTACACAAAAGGCAGTAAAAACTGAAAAAATATTTAGCGTTCCTGTAGGCATCAGTTATGATGGAAACTAGCTCGAAATTACCTGGGCAAGCAGATAATAGTAAGTACCTATTTGTTACCACATATAAGACTAAATTTTGATTAGCCGTTTTTAAAAATTAAAAGTCTGATAGACACTTAAAAGATTGTGCATTATCTTAGGTATCTACCAGAAATGAAACATGCATTCAGACTGATTGGGAAGGACAGTATGAACAAAGAAAAGAAAACTTTCAAATACAGAGTGAGGGGAAATAATAGCTATTTCAATAAGTTGCTTCTGCTTTCTAGCAGAGCAGTACAATTCATCTCCTTGGTAGATAACTATATCGTTTAGGGATATTAGGGCTTTTTGTTGGAGAAAGGGGCCATAGCTTGAGTGAGGGCAAAACAAAGGAAGAGTGAAATGCTCAGTGAAAAGAGTTTTGAGTCTGGAAGCAGCTCCTGGAGTAGGAGGAGTTAGGGGCCTTAGAATAAAAAGGAGAACAGCGTGAACAGGTCAACAATGTGGAGACATTGTTCGTGCAGGGAATGACCAATAAATGTTTAGTACTGTCAAGGCTAATATTCTGATGTTCTGTGCTATATTATCTCCCCAATACCCTAAATCATCAATAAAAGTCTGTTAAACAGGAGAACCTTGTGTTTTATAGTAGTATGGGGAAATGATGGCATTGGGTAAGGCTACAGTAAAGACGATAGCTATTATGAAAGTTAATACAGGTGTGGATCAAGAAGTCAGCAGAAGGGAAATCAATGTGAGGGATGACTTAGAGAAACTATAAAACTTAAGAACTCTTAAGATCCTGAGCTGGGGATGTATGTGTGGGCTGTGGTGAAAATACTAGTTCTCCGTGTAAAGTGGGACAGGGTGACCCCAGAAATTTGAAAGACTTGGGACCAAAAGGCAGCATACTTCAGTTACATAAAGATAAAAAAACCACTTTTATAACTTTTAACTGTAGAATAAGTACTAAAACAAGGTGAAACAGGTGTTACCAGAGGTGAGCAGGCAAAAGATTAATGAAGAGTTAGGAAAAAAAAAAATAAGAAAATACATTAGTATATATTTTGTATTTATGTAAATATATACTGGAAAAGTTCTTAATGGTGATTGGAAATGTTTGTTTTCTTATGTAGCTTAATGTTTTTTTCTCCATCATTCTTGCTTAGCTTATTAATTTGCTTACGGAAAATGCAAATGCCCAAAATACTTTCTGTATTTTTATAGTAAAGGGACCTTTAATCTTTATGTCTTAGGTAGGTCAAGGCAAACTTGAATCCTATTCTTTGAATCACATATTGTCACTGGAACCTGGATCAATTAGGTTTGTCTGTTTAATGGGACTATCCTTAATTCAATGTCATATTTCATAATAGTAAATATAATGTTTAGCTATTACATAATTCACTTGCAACACAAGGACAAAAAACTATCCACTAATGTGATTTTCATGGTAGAGTCATTAATGAACAGTTTCTAAATTATGGGTAAATGCTGTTACCATAAGTATTTCCCATAATTTTATTTTAAAGATACATTTAATTGCAACTTTTTCTTTACTTGAGCTAGATTTGTTAAAACTAGTTACTATAGAGTGGCAGAAACTACAGCTTATAATAGTTTATATGTAAACAGCTCACAGTCTATGGATATGAAATATAATAATTTGATGTATCTGGAAGGAATAATTAATTTAGCTTTATTCAACATTCCAGTGTACCTTTTTATTATTTATTAATTATAAAATGAGAAGAAAGCAACCAATATTATTAAAACACTTTTATTTTGTTTTTTCCCATATATCTATGCATTTCTAATTAAATTATTTAAAATTGGGGTTATATCTTTCTAATATAAAAATTTCTAGCACAATGTAACATGTGGAAGGTGTATGCGCTTCTGGCTTTCCCCAGACCAATATAAAACCTGAAAGGAAACAAATGCAACAGATTTTATTTGCAAAGTAAATTGCTGAGAGTAGTCTCCAGTTGTTCTCTTTCAAGGTAGTGACAGTGTCTATTTGATATTATTGTAAACCTGGAGGGCACTAAAAATCTAAGGGAAACAAATTTCATATGTGCCAAGTTATATGAAAAACTGCCTTGATGTATTTTTTAATAATAGAAATAATAAAGATGATATTGTGGTTTTATAAGTGTGACAAGCAAATATAAATTCTGATCTGAAGCTAGGCTACTCTTGGGCATGCTGAGGTATGGCTAATAGGTTGTGTTGTGACTATTGGGTCTCATAAAGCATGTCAGAGAGAGTACTCATCTCACATATAAGGAGTTCCACCTGCTGCTGAGGCCCAAAGAAGCCATAAAATGTAAGAGGGGAGAATACCTCACTGCCAGAAGCAGTCTGAAACTGGAGGATTAGCAAGGAGGAAATGCAGCATTCCAACAAAAGGTCAGGTCTAAGAAGCTAATAAATAGCTTATTTAATGAGAATCAGTATTTCAATTATCTATTAAGAGACTGATTTTCAAAGAATGACATCTCTGGCTGAAAACATATGGAGCACTTTGGCAACAATGGTGCATTTGAGTCTTTGAGAGATGGGTTCCATTATTTGACTTTACTTGATACTTCCGGTCTGTGTTAATCTTACTTTAATTATAATACTGGGTCTTGTTTTAGAACTTCATAACAAAATGGATTGCTATGTTGCAGTGAGGTCCTATGAGGTCATAATCTGTAATCCATAGTGGGTAGTGCTCTGACTTGGTCCGCAATGCTCCAAAACCTAGTAGCAGAGGAACATGGGAGGTAATGCTCTGTCTGTGTTTGGGGAGGTGTAATTCAGGATTAGGGAGTAGCATTACAGAAAGATACCTGGTAAAGCTATAATGAAGTGTCTTCCCAGTGACCATTCTCTTTCCTTGCAGTGTATATTATACAACTTTTAGTAGACACTTGTTATTTCTGCTCCCCAAGATGTGTTCTTCCTTCTTCTGGCAGCTAAACCTTAATTTCTCTTTGAAGAACCACTCACTTCCTTATGCCCAGCCTGTATGCTCTGGGTTTGTTATGTTATCTAGACCTAAAGCAAAGCACTGTATTCCCTAAAAAATGTGATTGTTTACAAAATGGGCAGGTAACCCAATCAGAAAGGAATTATGAGATTTCTAGTAGGATTTCCAGAAAAGAGAATCTTGCTCCTTCTTGCTAGTTTTAAATGAGAAGATCTGAAGCTCTCACAGCCATCCTTCTGCCACAAGGAAGAAGTCTGTGTGAGACAGAAACCAATCCATGGAGAAAGAAGTCATGAATTCCACTGAGCCTAGCATTAATTCTTATCTGAAGCCTGCCCTATCCCTGGAGTTTCAGCTTATATGAGTCAAAACATTCTGTTTTTGATTAAGTCTTATTATATTGAGTCACTTGTAATTAAGTGTCCTAGTTGATAAAAAAATCTAGGGAAATCTTGCTTATTTGCAAATGTAAAAGAAACATTTTTATTATATTTTATTAAAAAAGAAACTAAATTATACACTTGTTTGAAGATCCTCTTGGTAACTCAAACAACTAGAACCTCAAATATCCTACACTGTATGAAATTTAAGGGAAGGTTTTCACCCATTGGAGGGTTGTTAATTTCTGAAGCATCAAGAAGAAAGCTTATAACTAAGAACATTTCTCCTCTGAAGCCATTTCTAGGCCTGAACCCTTGAAGGGTTATCATAGAGAAGCTCTGCTGAAGAGACATCCACATCTATTAATACATGGTTTTTCATGTAAGTGGGACATCTGAATCACTTCCTTATGTCTATTATCTCTTCATTGACTATGTAGAGCAACAGCTGCCACATAGCACTCAATTAAGTTTTGCTTGAATAAATAAATGAATGAGATAATATGAATGTTCAGCCAAGGATACTTTCAAATATACAGCAGCAAAAGGATATGATAGCTCGTTAAAACACATGACCAATTTTAGAATGAATTCCAGTTATTCAAAGAGTGTTTCAATTATATAATCAGCTACTTTGAAAAACCATTATAGCTTTGAAAACGAAAATTGTTGCAGGAATCATGATTCATGTCTTTATTATACAAATATTTATTGATTCCCTACTAAGCACCAGGAAGATAAAAAAATCTTTGACCTCATGGAACTTACATTCAAATGAAGAAGATAGATACTAAACATAAAAACAAACAAATAGGCTAGGTGCAGTGGCTCACGCCTGTAATCCTAGCACTCTGGGAAGCCAAGGCAGGAGGATCGCTCGAGGTCAGGAGTTCAAGACCAGCCTGAACAAGAGCGAGACCCCGTCTCTATTAAAAATAGAAAGAAGCTATCTGGACACCTAAAAATACATAGAAAAAATTAGCCGGGCATGGACTACATGCCTGTAGTCCCAGCTACTTGGGAGGCTGAAACAAAAGGATTGCTTAAGCACAGGAGTTTGAGGTTGCTATGAGCTAGGCTGATGCCACGGCACTCTAGCCTGGGCAACAGAGTGAGACTCTGTCTCCAAAACAAACAAACAAACAAACAAACAAACAAACAAACAAATAATTCCAGATAGTGAGATGAGCTGTTGAAAAAATGAAGAAAAGGTAGTAGAGATTGATTCAATGGGAGTGAGCAGCTATTTTAGATAGAGTAGACAAGAGAAGCTTCTCTGAATATGTGACATTTGAGTGGAAATGTAAATGATGTTAAGGATAAGCAATGGACAACAAGAAAAATGGAAAACTATCCTAAGCAGAGGAAAAAGGCAATTGTAAATGTCCTAAAGATGGATAGGTCTTTATAAAGTCAAGAAACAACAAGATGGCGTAAGGACAGACATATAGATCAATATAATAGAATTGAGAGTCCAGAAATAAACCCTAACATTTATGGTCAAATTATTTTGACAAAGAGTTCAAGATAATTTTTCAACAAATGGTGCTGGGACAGCGGGATATTCACATGCAGAATAAATCTGTATCAGTATCTCACACCATACACAAAAATTAACTCAAAGTAGACCATAGACTGAAACATAAGACCTAAGCTGTAAAACTCTTAGAATAAAATACAGGAGGAGTCAAGTCCATGATCTTAGATTAGGCAATAATTCCTTGACATGAAACCAAAGGTGCGTAAGATTTATATGTTGGCCTTCATCAAAATTAAAAACTTTTGGCCGGGCGTGGTGGCTCATCCCTGTAATCCTAGCACTCTGGGAGGCCGAGGCGGGCAGATCGTTCTGAGCTCAGGAGTTCGAGACCAGCCTGAGCAAGAGCGAGACCCCGTCTCTACTAAAAATAGAAAGAAATTAATCGGACAACTAAAAATATATAGAAAAAATTAGCTGGGCATGGTGGCGCATGCCTGTAGTCCCAGCTACTTGGGAGGCTGAGGCAGTAGGATTGCTGGAGCCCAGGAGTTTGAGGTTGCTGTGAGCTAGGCTGATGCCATGGCACTCGCCCCAGGCGAGAGAGTGAGACTCTGTCTCAAAAAAAAAAAAAAAACAAAAAAAACTTTTGTGCGTCAAAGGAGACCATCAAGAAAATGAAAAGAAAACCCACAGAGTGGGAGAAAATATTAGCAAAACATATGTCTAGTTAGGGTCTTGTATCCAGAATATATAAATAACTCTTACAATCTAATAATAAAAAGACACATAACCCAATTAAAAATAGGCAAAAGATTTTTATAGACATTTCTTCAAAGAAGATATATGAATATTTAATAAGCACATGAAAAGATATTCAACATCATTAGTCATTAGATAAATGTAAATCAAAATCTTAATGAGATACTAATTCACAAGATGGCTATAATAAAAAAGACAGACAATAACAAGTATAGCGAGAATGTGGAGATAGTAGAAGCCTCATTCCTTGCTGGTGGGAATGTAATATGTTGTAGCTACCTTAGAGAATAGTTTGGCAGTTCCTCAAAATGCTAAACACAATTATTATATGACTCAGCAATTTCACTGCTATGTATCTACCCAAGAAAAATGAAAGCATACATCTATGCACAAATTTGTACCTTAATGTCCATAGCAGCATTATTCATAACAGCCGAAAAGTAGAAACAACCCAAATTGCCCATCAGCTGATAAATGGATGAGCAAAATGTGATATATCCATACAATGAAATATTATTTAGCAATGTTATGGAATGAAGTACTCATACATGTTACATTTAGTACATTATGCTAAGTGAAAGAAGCAAGTCATGAAAAAACAGTTATTGTATGATCCCATTTATATTAATTGTCTAGAATAGTCAAATATGTATACAGAGAAAGTAGATGAGTGGTTGTCTAGGGCTGGAGGGAGGAGTATGGAAAATGACTGTTAATGTGTATAAAGTTTCTTTTTGGAGTGATGAAAATGGAAAGTCAGATTATGGTAATAATTGCACAATTATATAAATATAATAAAAGCCCACTGAATTGTACACTTTAAACAGGTGAACTTTATGGTATGTAAATTATATCAATAAAGCTGCTAAAAAACAACACAATCAGCATGACAGAGAAAACCACTAGGGAAGGAGTAGAAAGAGAGGTAGGCAGGGGCCAGATCTGTAGGGACATTATGCCACAATGAGGATTTAGAATTTATTCAGAAAGCCAATTTCTTTGAAAGCCACTAGAGAATTTTAAGCAGAAAAGTGATGTGATATGATTTATGTTTTGAAAAGATCACTGTGGCAGTGGGGAATAGATCAAGGGGAAGTAAACTGGAAGGAGAGAAAGCAATTCAGGGGCTTTTGAAGTCGTTAGGGGTGAGGTTATGGCTGACTAAGATGGTAGCGGTGCAGGTGCTAAGATGTGGTGGATTCAGGATACATTTTGATGGAATTGCTGTTGATTGGGTGTGGGCTGTAAGAAAAAGGGTCATAACAAAAGGGTGAATAGAGGGGCCATTAACTGAAATGGGGAAGTCTGGGAGGGAAGCAGGGTTGGTAGGGGCAATAGTGGGAAATTGACAGTTTCTTTTGACCATGCTAATTTTAAGAAGTTCATTGGGCATCCAAGTTTAGATGTCAACAAGTAGCTAATTGCATGGAAACATCAGAAGTGCAGGAGAGAGGTCAAGGCTGGAGTCACCCGGCCTAGAGCTGAATAAGGTCATTTAGGGAAGAGTGTGGATAGAAAAGAGAAGAGTCAAATCTTGAGCACTGGATGAACCAATATTTGGTCAGGACAAAGGAGGAACCAACAAAGAAACCAGGAAATAGTGGCTGGCGTGGTGAGAGGAAAAGAGGAAAACCAGTAGAATTAATGGTAGCAAGAGAAGAAAATGTTTCAAGAAAAAGGGAGAGTCAAAAAACATGGCTGAGAGGTCAAATCAGATGAGGATGGAGATTTAACAGAAGCAGAAAGAATGCTTCATGGTGTGTAAATTAAACTTGAAATTAAAGTTGCTGTTACTTTTAGCTCCTGGTTTTATGGGTTATTATGTAACAGCACCTGTATGATAAGGACCGCCATGCACTAATAAGGTTCTACAATTTTTTGTTTTGACTTACATTATGTGTATTCCATAGCCATACAAAGTCTATATAAAACTTCTCTACATTTTCCAATATTTCTAAAGAGCCTGAGTAATAGGCTCAAAAAGGTAACAATAATTATAAAATACATAAATGTTAATATTCAAGAATAATTAATATTTTTTGAAATACTGATTCTTCTTGTATTTTCATACCTTTTTCTGTTGTGAATGAGAGATGTTAAGTCAGCTCAAATCCCTAATTAAATCTTTCAAAAAGATTTTATTCATCAAGATTGTTGAATAAAATCCCTTGCTGTAGCATTTTCTAGGTCTTTCAGAAAAAAATCAGCTGACTCTGTATGTATCTAGGAAATAGAAACTCAAATGCTTTTTCAAGTCTGGAAAAAAGTTTTAAAAATGATTCATTTCACTTTCTTCATTTTATACTTACGGAAACCAACATGATCATACCTATATTTAGTGGAACACTAAAAAAGGTCTTTTGATTCCTACTGCAATGTTTACTGCATTTTACCATGTGACTACAGAAAACATATAAAGTCTATTGATAGAATTTGTGGTGTTGAGTTACACATTCTTTTTGTCAAACTATGAATTATAAATTTAGAGCTAAAGCATTATTTTGATGACTGAAGAATAAAATTCTATGGGGGAAAATATTTACAAATAGCAATTCTTTACATGGGGCAGGATGAAGTATAGGATGTCCCTGAAATTATTTGAGTAAAAAAAAATATTACAATCATTTTAACACCTATTTTATAAGTATCATTAATAAATTATTGCCTTTTAATTTAAAAATAAATAATGTAAATAAAACAAATCTTTCAAAGTTTTTCTTCTTACATCACGTGGAAGAATGTAGTTTTCTTCACCTGCCCACAATAGGCAAAAAATCCTCACCTGGAATTCGCTATGTGCTCTTCAGGCGGCTGGCCAGAGCATCTAATCCAAAGAAAGTCTGTCTTTCAGCCAATTGCTTCATGTATTCCAAATATTATTAGGTATTAAAATGACTTCTTCCAGGATAGACTACAGCATCTTCTTTTGAGAAGAGTTTGGAACTTTTTTTCCTTGAATATGATGGATGTGTAACAGTTTGTATAACTCACGGAGGCTGAGTCTAATGTAATCTTACAAATTCTATTTCAGGCACAAGCTTTAGTTTGCATGTATACTTGCAGGCACTGGCAGGAGACAACTATGGAGCTCCTGCCATCTTGATATGTTAGGGTATGTCCTCTTGTCTGGGGCAGACATGTATGGACTAGAGGGTGTATTTTTCCATTGTTTCACTCTTCCAATATGAACTTACTCTTGACTTACATGCTTGGTTATAGTGTAGCAGCCTGCAGCATGCAATGTGGTAGGTTCATGAAACTGGGTTCTAATTCGAGCTCAGCTTCTAAATTTTTGTATGACCACAGACAAGATATTTAACTTCTCTTAGTCTTAGTCTTCTAGTCAATAAAATGGAAACTGCTCTACTTATATAACAGCATTATCAATTAAATTAAATCAGTTAATATATGAAAAGGTTTTGAGAGGTTTGAAGCATCATGTTGATATTTTCTCTTCTTATTTATGCTTATTTATACACTGTCTTGGATTATATATTTGCAAAAGAGAAAAATCAAGCTAATTTTAGTTTCTTTTAAAAACATTCAACAAGTTATGATCAATTATGTATGGTTTTAAATAGTGATAATATCAATATATTATTCAGCCGGTAAGTTATTGAGCTATAAAATAACTAAAGCAGTGTTTTTCAACTTTGGCTACACAATAGAATCACCTGGGGAGTTTCGAAAATTCCCACTTTCCAGGCCACATACAGACTAATAAAATCAGTTTATCTGGGAATGAGGGCAAGGCACCAATGTTTTTTAAAAATCCTGAACAGAGTATACAGCTGAGGTTGAGAACAATTAAGATAAAGTATTACTATATTTTGAAGGGGAGGATAAGGTGGATAGGATTGTTAAGCTTCTTCAGTTAGACTGGGAAAGAAAGGGAAGCGCTAATAGGATGGATATTATGGCTAAGAGTTTTTCATGTGGAATGGGAGTCAAGCCTTCACTTCCTGGCTCTTTTCTTTAGTTCACTACTTAATACAACTATGACTCTTATCCTCTATTATTTTTGTCAGTAATCTAAGTGGTTTATACATTAGAATACATTTTCCAAGTAAAATGCCCTGATAATAAACTTCAGGTGACATGCACATGGTTTTTGCTGCAGACTTTTCATTAAAAAGAACATTTATTATTAGAAATAAGATTTATAGTCTACAGAAATTAATATCTTGAATCTGGGTAACAGTTTATAGTTTAAAAATCACTTCCATATATTTTATTTTATTTAATCTTAGAGTTGAAAACAGACTTGATATTCATTGTTTCTGAAAAATAAACACGTACAAATAAGTGCATTAAATTAGAATTCTAAGTTCCTAGAGGTCTTGGATATTTTGCCCTGTTTGATTGTGATGAGCGGTTTGAAAATTTAGAGGGCTTCATCATTGAGAAGCAACATCAAAGTTTACTAAGTGCTTCTTTATGGCTAAACAAAGTTGAATATTCTGCTTAGGTGACAAATGATAATTCATTCTAATTAATTTAATGTCATCAGTGGTAGCATTTATTTATATATGTTCATTGCCATATGGAACTTTAATCAGATTAAAAATACATGAGTTCTTTGGGTCACATTAAGGGGTACAGAGTTATGTTTTTTGTTAATATTAAAAGTTTCCATTTCTTCAGTAGCTTTTGCAATTTGGAGCATTTATGTGAGTTCATATTAACACTCCATCTGCATGAGGCAGTTCTGCAGTTCTTAGTTGTTGTTCAAGCAGGTTTAACTAATATCATTTGACAAAAGAGGACACTGAGGCCACAGCAGCTAGGTGTCAGAGATTATGTGGTTAATTTAACAGATTGTGACACAGAAGTTGGGTTTGAGGTCAGATAAACTGGGTAAAAATTCCATCTGGACCAATTATACTTTCCATAAATTACTTATTTCTCTGTGCCTTGGGTGTTCATTTATATTAATAAAAAGGGAATAAGATTATTGTGATGATTAAGTGAAATAGTATATGTAAGCAGGACTAGTTCTATAATTAGTTGGGCCTGGTACAAAATATGAGGCTCCTTGATCAACAATTACTAAGAATTACAAAATGGTGACAATGGAGCATTAATCCAAGGGTCGGGCCCTTCTAAGCAGGACCTGGGGCAACTGTACAACTTACTCACCCCTGAATGCCAGACCTGTGTGTGAGATATATAGTTCAAAACACACTGCAGGCACTCAATGTATGGTACTATTGCCTCTTCTTTTGCTATTTTCATTCAGACTTCTTTTCCCTAAATAAAAACATGCGTATTCATTCTAATCAGATTTTTTAAAACTGTAGTATTACAATAATTGATTACTTTTTTGAAAGTAGGGTTTCCAAGTGTTACGTTAATAGAATTAGTGTTTAGTCTTGCTGAGCAGTCTTTCTTTGTGCTACGTTTATGGTTTATGGTATCTCCTTGCTCTTAAAAATGTTGAGTGATTTAAGTTTTTTTCCATATTATACTTGACCAAATTTAACATTGCTGTTATGATCGTTTAAGTGAGACTTTCTTTTTCTCTTCTTGGCTCTTTTAAAGACCACTAGAAATGTCTTGTTAAAATGAATGTTTTGATTTATATGCCCAAAATCCACATCAGAAATTTTATGCTGCCTCTCTGGTCCTTACTCTTAAATCACTACTCTATAATTTTCATGCAAAACTCCATATAGTCTTATAATTATGTTTTAAGTATTTTTCTACATTTTTTTCTTATTAAATTTGGAATAAGAGTCTTGCTTGAAAACACACAACCACACACACGTTAGAGGGATCTGACTTTTCAAAAGAAATATAACTTAGGAAAGTAAAAAAATACATGAAATAGTTTCATTATGAGTGAATTACATAAACTTTTTTAGTCTGTTTATATTTTTTGATTTGTTTTTCTATCTGTAGATTAAGAAGGTTGAGACTGATAATTATTAAGTTTCTTTCAATATTTTAAGTCTCAAAATCTTCTATTTCTATTTCTTCTATTTTCTATTTCTGTATTCTTAAAGCCAGGTTTACTCTGTGTGTGTGTGTGTGTGTGTGTGTGTGTGTGTGTGTGTGTGTGTGGTGTATGTGTAGAATTGTATTATTTAACTCTCATAAAAACTTTTTGAATGTTAGTTAGTGGCAGTGTCCTCAGTTCATAAGGAGAGAAGCAGAACTTTAGGAAGAGTTACTAACTTGCCCAGGGTCATATGGCTTAATAAAAGTAAACATGAAACTGGACCCCCGAATTTTGAGATCTAGTCCTAAGGTTTTCTTTCTTGAATGCTGTAGAAGTAAATGAAGAAGTGGAGAGGTTAGAAAAAGAAAAAGAAAGAAAAGATGGTCAGAGATGTGTTGGAAAATGTTTAACAGCTGGTTGGGGATGGGAGAATACCCTAATTTGTAGTGTTTGCTGCTTTTCTTGGTGTAATTTTTCCCGCAGCTTCCACCTGTTAATGTGATGTCACTGAAGGTGGAGCGGGGAAGAGTGCACATGATACTGGGCCAGTGTGAGCTGGCTCCAGCATGCCCCTAGTAGTGGACGAATATTATACTGATGGCAAAAAAAATTTTAAGAAACTTCTTGATTTATAATTCGGGGTGGGGAGAGCATAGTTTTGGGATCAGTACTACTTGTTTAAAGGCTCTTTAGGCTTTCTTGTAGTCACCCTAAAGTTTTTTTAATTGATATTTAATATTTTTACATATTTATGGAATATATGTGATATTTTGTTACATGCATAGAATGCGTCAAGATGAAGTCAGGGTATTCAGGATATCTGTCATCATGGGCATTTACATTTCTATGTGTTGGGATAATTTCAAGTCCGCATTTCTAGCTATTTTGAAATGTGTAATACGTTCTAAATCACTTAAGCCTGAAAACAAGGCAGAAAAAACTGGCATAGCAAAAGGAGTTATATTTATGTCCTTTCCTTACCATAGCCATTGAATGCTTAAATTTTTTAACATCAATTTGAAAGGCACCTGATGTTATCAGAGCTGTGGATCAAAACACTTGAAAGCTACTATAAATACATTTTCTAAAATAATCATGATGTTTTAAACTCAATATGCATGTAAACTTTAAAAGTTAGTAATCCTCTTATTAGTTAAACTTTCTACAATTTATGTATTTTTTTAAGAAATAGTGTTAAAATAGCCTTTAAATTTAGGGTGTTTAGAATAACTGTATGCTAACACTAAACCTACTATTCAGAGCAGTGAAAATGAAAGGCATTGATCTCAGTGGATTTTTAAAATGCATTGATTCTGGGAGAAAAAAACCCATGTAGCTATTAATAAGAACAACTAAATTAGAGAACTGGGCTGAGGTTATGATATTTGTGGGGAAGTAATATGTATTAAAAAGTTTTTAATCTCCTAAAATGGTTCTGATAAAGCATAATTTAAAACTTTGTTAACTTTTTTAAATCTCTGGAAAATTAAAAACCTCATGTCATTATCTAATTAAACGCATCTGTCTGGTTTATTATACCTTAATTCTAACACTTGGTTTAGATCAGAACAGGAAAGGAAGAAAATTATCTTGAAAAAAGTATATGTGATTCTGAGAATGATTAATATATCATCTCAGCTTCAAGAAGGGTATTAAGGAATAGATATTTAAACAATTGGATACAAATGATAAATGGCTCTTAACAATGTAAAGGAAAAAACTGGAGAATGAAGTTAATCTCGTTTTATGTGTTTAGAAAATAAGGTGGGGTAATATGTTAAACTTTGAGTAGGCAATAATAAAGTGAAACTTTTATAGATGATATCAAAAAGTTAGTGAAGTCAGCAGGAGCTTTACCTAATTATCTGAAAATTGAAATAAGAGAAATTAATTTTAACAGAGTATTAAGATTTTAATGTCTTACTTTCTAAGCTTAATGTAGCTCATTAGAAGAGATCCCATTCAGTTTTCTAGTCCTAAGGAATAATAACAGATTCTACAATGGAAAAGCAAATCCTAATTTTAGATATGTAGAAGAACAGTAGTGTTTTTGCTGCATGGCTTTTATCGGTAAGTTTTGGGGCATTTCAGAAATATTTCCTTTCTAGCTGTTTATAATTTTCTTTAGAGAAAAGATTTATCTCTATACTATTCAACAATCAGAAGATAGAACTTTTAAAAAATGTCTTCCCACAAATGGAGGGGAATAATACAGTTTATTTTTCACATTGCCAATTTCACCAGAGGCCTTGGGAAATATACCTAATCCACTGAAGCACTTTGTAACATTCAAAAGCTGTACTGTAGAGCTAAATTGCCATTGGGAGTGGTGAGAGAGGATGTAGGATAATACTTGAAAAACTATTCTGATTCATCAGTTTTTCCTTACGTGGAATGGGCATTTTACCAACTGCAAATTCCTACATGTTGCAGTCCTTAACCATTGAAAATAATGATACAATTTCTACAGAGAGTACTCCACCCATTCAACATGGTGATAGCATTGTGTCCTGGATCACATTAATGAGGGAAGGCAAACCATGGATTCTTTGGACTTTCCTGAAGATTTATCAATAATGAAAAATCTCTTCTCACCTGTTCTGGATATCCATCCATACTCCTTTGCCCTTTAGTTTGAATTAAGCACCGTCCAGGCTGAGGTCCCCGGGTGGCCTGTGAAGAGGGGATCTGAATAGGCAATGGTGACTGAAATTGCTGGATGGTCACTTTGTTTATATTTCCTTCATATGGCTGCTGCTCCCGGCTGCGATGCTGAAGGCTTTGGGACCCCATCAAAGTCTGGATGTGACTGCCTGCCTGTGGGGAAGATAATCTGTCAGGCAAAAATTCATGTTCTGAAAGGATGTGATTAAAGAAGAAAACACGTACAGAATACCTCTTGGGTAAAGTGGCATCATTTGGGCTCTCAGCCATGACTGGAAAGAATAATGAAGACACAGTAAGGGTCTCCCTACTGTGGTTTGTAAAAATGTTAATATTGGAGCAAAGTTGCATTAAATACATTTGTAGTGATCTGGTGACTTGCCAAAGATTATTTTAACCCCATTTTAAAGGAACAAAATTCAGCCTGAAAAATCTCAAGAGGAAAAGGAAGTCACAACTTAAAGTGGAGCTCTATCTGGTGTTTCATTTTGAAAAATACCAGAGACAGAGAGAGAGAGAGAAAGAGAGAGAGAGAGAGATGTAATATTATGTAACGTCAGGGTAAAAATGATAGAAACTGTCTCCTAAATCTGAAGCAAAAGAATTGAATTACTTATTTTCTTTTATGCCACAGGTAAGCTTGTTCAGGTGAGTATAACCAATATTTATTAATTTTCTATATTATTAAATTAAGAGTATGGTTTTTTGGAGTCTTTAAGTGACATTAAAAAATAATCATGTAATAAATTACTGTATCTGTAGCCTACGGAGGTACTAGATCTGGAAAAGTCTTCAAAAGGAGCTCTACATGGAAAAGATCATTTGATCAGGAGCTTTCAGACAGGTTCATCGCTACCTCTTATTTAAAGTGCTAATGATCATTTCTCAATCCATAAATGTGGAAGAGAGAGGTCATGCTCGCTGCAGTCTCCCATCTTTAAATGACATGATCATACCCCCGCTCTTTTGTTTATTCCTATTTTCTCACCTTCATTCTAGCATCAGCTCCTTGCGTGATTCTACTTGATGTCTTTTCTACCAAGCAAGGAACTCTGCTTGTGAACCAGTAACCCAGAATATGTCTTTTTAAATTGAGAATGATTTAGCATAAAGGTCTAACATGGCAAGTGAATGCTTGTCATTAACAATTTTAAACATATATTTAGGGCTGTGCTTGGAATTTCTCCTATTACCATTGAAGGATCTGAGGATTTACTTTCTGAATTCATTGTCTTTCCTCTTGGTTTTTTAAGGGTAGATAACTTGAAATTCAAAAGTGAATTTCATCTTAGAACTTATTAGCTAGGAGAGCTTGTGAACTTCCCTGACTAATTAAGATTTTTGATTATCAAGAAAAAGTCACGTTGGAGGAATAAAAGTATAATTATTAGACAAGTATTCATGGAAGAGATTAATTTTTAATTATTTTAAAGTTCTTAAAGAGGAGCAACATAAAAAACAAACTATAATGATAATGGAAAATCATTTGAAGACAGAAAGTATATTGCTGGATTCCAAAGAAGAGGGTAATTTCAAAAGAAAATATTTAAAATTAATATTTGGCAATAAGTTTGGCAAAATAACCATTTGATTATATTTTAGATGTCCAACTGGCTATCTTGGTATCATGTACAATTTTTTACATTCAAAAACAGTAATGTAAACAGATATTTCAGTCATGAGAAATTGGAGAAGATATAAAAAAGAGTTTCAGGCTATTCCAGCAAAATGTGAAAACAATTATCAATCTAACACTGTCTAACACACTTAACCAGTAAACACAAAACTAAGATAAAATCATAAGGAGCCAATATGTATTTCTTTGTGTATCTATTCCCGTCTCAGAAATCTTAATGAAAGGAGATGTTGCAACCTTTTCAGCCATTCTAGAAGATCGAACACCCTTCTGGTCAAGTTGTTCCTTATTGCAAATTCAATTCTTTCCTGCTCCCGCGGAATTTCATGTTCTTTTGTTTGGTAGGAAGGGGAAGCCATGACAAGCCAAGTATCGTATTGAGCTGCTGTACTCTGATCCAACTCACTGGTGTGCTCAGTTACATAGTTAGAAAAAATGATCTCCTAGAGCCAGAGGAGCTGAGGGTGGAGCTTTCTCCCTGAGGCTGATTGGCCTCCCTACTGAGCAATCAATTGGCTTTGAAATTTATACCTGCTTCTCACCTCTATTGACATAATATTCATGTGGTCTTCAGTCAGTGCTTGAACCAGTGAGAGAGAGGAAGGTTGGCAGTTTAATTGAAAGTGACCACATATAGATAAGCAAAGAATTTTTCCACTCAGACAAACTCTGAAGGATTTTGGCTTCATGATGTATAAGCTACATGAGAAAATCAATAATGGAGGCTTAACGATTTGTTGATTAGAATATCCCAGTAATATATATAGTCTATCTAAGGGTGAAAACTTAATTCTGTGTATCATAGAACTGTAATGGCCTTTAGACTTATATTTCTGTTTTATTTCTTCTTCTGATGGGACAATTTAGTTTATGCTAATTTTGAATTCTTTGAGGGCAAGCCTATCCTGCGTAAAGTATTTAATGACTGACAAAGTAACTGGCATTTACTAAGTAATAGCTACCATCCAAAAAGTGCCAAACAACGTGCTAAGACACCATATTACCTATTTTGATCTTCACAAAGGCATTAAGAGGTAATTATTATTAGATTATATTATCCATTCTTACTGAGGACAAAACTAATAGTGGGAGAGGTTAAATAACTGTCCCAAGTAATTTGTACAACTTGTAAACTTGTAGGAACAACATTTGAACCAAGGCTGTCTGAGGTCTTGCTCTTAAACACTACATTATACTGTGGTCCTTTCCCCTCCAAAGTGGCACCCTCCTCCTAATAGTTGAACCATGAACTGAAAATAAACCATGAAAAAGAATAAAAAGATCGGGATGTTGAGGGAGGATACATTCAATTTCTTTAGGATTTCTTGAATTTGCCAAAGGGCCGTTCCTGGTTACTGAATTAGGTCTATCATCTATTTTAGATGCTATGCGTGTGACTTTGAGCTTTAGAGTTAAGCAAATAGGGTGAAGATTTTGTATTTAGTAATCTTTTCATTACTGTGAAGTAATGAAGCTCATGTTCTTAGATGGCTTAGCGAAACAAAAAGTGCACATGGAAGGAACATGCTGTAAAGCGATTCTGTTAGCAACGGCAGCAGCCGCCGCCGCCGCAGCAGCAGTTCTTTCAGTCTCTTGGGCTGTAGGCTGTGATGAATGGGGATGAGGAATGGCAGCTGTAGAAAATGAAGAATTAGCACTTTGTAGAAAGTTAAACAAACACAAATGGCAAGACATCTAGAGGGACAATTATGGTTCAGAACTGTAAAGAAGAAGCTATTTTTGACTGGCACAAAGACATGAGAAAAGTAATAAGGATGCTCATGATGAAGTACAAAGGACTGATGAAAATGTGGAAAATGTCAGAGATGGGATTTGTTCAAGCAGAGGGTTAGCTCTGAGAACTCTGACTCATACTGAAGGGGAATTTGGACATGGAGGTTTTTGTAAAGCCTGTGCTACACATTTTGAATGACAAAAAGAAATAGAGAAGATTTGACATTTGTTTTGAACTTTCAAAGGGAAGTTGGACAAAATAACATGTATTCAAGGAGAATAGTGATGGCATATGGTATTTTGACGTTGACCCAAAAAGCAAATTGTCAAAGTTTACAGGAAAAAAACTCCAATATCCATGGGACCCAAGGAAGCATTTATGTGAAAACCACAAAAATGTTGATTTGATACCAAATGGCACTGCTCATGCAAAATTCATGCCACAGCTAATCAAGCTTATTATTTGGAAGTTGGAAGTGTTTGGGAGGTTTTGTATGATATAAAAGAAATGGCTTTATCACTATAAATATAATTTGGTTCACGCTGTTCTTTTAAAAAAGAGTGTGAGATGGAGAAGTGGATTGTATTACCCAATTTGGTCATCTATTTTACTACCCATCTTGGCTCTTAAACCACTTGGGCTTGCTTCCAAATATCAAACACCACCTCAAAGCAGTACAATTTATGCCATTGAGAATGTTCAAAAGAACACAGTTCATTCTTTAAAATTAAGTCCAAAAGAGTTCTAAAAAAATTCGGGAGCAGTATTGATGACACAAAATCCTCTCCAAAAGATAATTTAGTAATGGATTCTGAGGAATCAGCCCTCATTTAAATGAGTCAGTTTCAGTAATTTTGTAAAACAACAACAACAATCCAGTCCTATTACTTTCTATTCACACCATGTATTCTGCAGTGCCTTTTAAAAAATGCAGTTTTAAGTTTTAAAAATTGAGCCAATAAAACTGCTTTCAGATAGATGAAGTAGATGTACTTTTCCATATTCCCTCCATTAAGCATAACTAAATTAGGCAAAACCTTGGACATTATATAAATAAATGTCACGAGACTGAAAAATAGAGAGAAGAAGGCAGACTAGCTAGGGACATATGGTCCAAATTACAACATGGTGGTAAGTTCCCTGGGTTTTATTTTTATGTTATATATCTGAGACTTGGAGCTGAAGGAACAGGAAAATCTGAAAGTGCCAACAGGTGTAGACAAAAAAAAACACACACACAAAAAAACCCCAACAGAAGCCTACTCTCTTGAGCTTAAGGATCAGGAAAGATGAAGTCAAGCAAGACAAAATGCTTTTGGACAATAACTGTTCTACTATAGCTGAACACCGTAGAGAAAACTGTGGCCCCACCTCAACAAGGCCATAAAAGGCCAAGTGGTGAGCATAGACTTTTACCCTCATGAGGATATATCAAGGCACAGCAACAGTCCTACTGCAGTGGTATTAGAGAAGGCAAGTAAGATGCCACAGCATTCATCCCCATCAACTAGTAATAAGCCCCTCTCCCCTAATGTCAGAGGAGACCACATGAGGAGCTTGGACTTCCACTCCCACCCAGCAGTAATGAAGCACCCCTCCACTGTCAGAGAAAACCTATTGATAGTATATAGTTGGGACTTTCACCATTACCCCCCAGTGGTAATGAGGCTATCTGGACCAATGTATCAGTGGAGACCCAGCGGGCAGCTGAAACTTCTATCCCCATTGAACAATGACGAAGGAAGCTTTGCCTCAAGTGTCAGCAGAGGTTGCATGGGAAAATTGGATTTCTACCTCCAGTTGGACATAATAAGGCAGCACTGCACCCTTCCCCAACTAGTGTCAGAGAAAGCCAACTAAAACAGAGATTTTAAATAAGATCCAGAGTTTTAAAACATAATATGAAAATGTCCACATTTTATTTGAAAATTACTCGTCATACCAAGAATCAGGAAGATCTCAAACCAAATGGAAAAAGACAATCAATAGATGCCAATGATGAGAGGACAAAAATGTTAGAATTATCTGATTTTTAAGGCAGCCATAAAAAATGCTTCGATGACCAATTTATGCACACACTTGAAACAAATGAAAAACTAGAAACCATCAGCAAAGAAATATAAAGTCTCACCAAAGAAATAGATATAAAGAGAAACAAATGGAATTTTATAGCAATTAAATTATTGCAATATAATAATTTGTATTACAATAACTGAAATACAAAGTTCAGTCAGTGATTGAAGAGATCAACAGCAAATTGTAGAGAAGAGGAAAGAAACAGTGAATTGAAGATAGGACAACAGAAAAATGTGAATATAGAGAGAAAACACACTGAAAAATATATGAGCAGAGTCCCAGAGACTGTGGGACTACAAATGTTCTAATAATCATGTTATCAAAAGGAGAAGAGAAAGAAGTGGAAAAATTATGTGATGAAATAATGGCTGAAAAATTGTGAAATTTGGTAAGAGACAAAAACCTACAGATTCAAGAAGGAAAGAGAATTCTGCATTGACTAAACCTACAGGAATCTGTGGATAGATACATCATAATTAAACTTCTGAAAACTAAAGACAAAGAAAAAAATTTAGAAAGTAGACAAAGAAAAATGACATCTTATCTATAGAGAAAAACAATTTGAATAACAGTGGATATCTCATCAAAAACCATGGATGACAGAAGGAAGTGGCATAATATTTTTCAAGTGCTGAAAGAAAAGAACTGTGGGCCCCAAATCCTATACCTGTGAAAAAACATTCCTCAGCAATGAGAGAAAAATCAAGACATTCTCAGATGAAGGAAAACAAAGAGAATTTGTTGCTACCAGACCTATCCTAAAATAATAGCAAAAGGAAGTTCTCTAAATAGAAAGCAAATGCTAAAAGTAAAACGCTTGTAACATTAGGAAGGAAGAAAGAACATGGTAAGCAAATATATAGGTACATGCAATGAGCTTTCCTTTTCCTCTTGAATTGTTAAAATTATATTTGATAATTGAAGTAAAAATTATGGCACTGTCTGACATGGTTCTAAATATATGTAGAGGAAATATTTAAGACAATTATATTATACACAGAGGAGGGTGATGAGACATAAAGGGAGGTTAGGTTTCCATACTTCACTTGATGCAAGTGGACTTTTGTAAGTTATGTATATAAAATGTAATACCAGGAGCAATCACCAAAAAAGCTATATAAAGAGATACACTAAAAACCCTGCAAAAATATAAATTGGAATTCTAAAAATGTTCAAGTAACCCACAAGAAACAGGAAAAAAAAAATAGAAAAGCAAAATAAGAGAACACAAACAAAATAAAAGATTAAATTGAGAACTAAACCTTAATGTACCAATTCTTCCTTTAAATGTAAAGTGTACAAATACACAAACTAAAAGACAGACGTTGGCAAAGTAAATTAAAGAACATTATCTAACTGTATGCAGATTATAAGAAATCACTTCAAATATAATGATATAGGCAGGTAGAAGAAGGTAAAAGAATCTAAAAGGATATACAATGCAAATATTAATAAAAGAAAATGGGAAGTGGCTGTATTAATACAAGAAAAAGTGGACTTCAGAGCAAATAAAATTTACCAGAGAGGAACTTTATGTTTTGAAAAAGGGTCAATCCACCAAGAAGAGATAGCAATCCTAAATGTGTGCACACTAAACAACAGAGCTGCAAATATGTGAAGCAAAATTTGTAGAACTGAAAAAGAAATAGATCTAAATTATAGTTGAAGATTTAGTGCCCTTCTCTCAATAATTGGCAGAAAACTTAGACTGAAATTTATCAAAACTATAGAAGAACTCGACAATACCATTAACCATCCATATCTAATTTTCACATATAGAATACACATTCTCTTCAAATTCCCAAAAATATTTATGAAAATAGACCATATTCTGAACCAGAAAACAAATCTCAACAAATTTAAAATAATTGAAATCATACAGAATGTGTTATCCAACCACAACTGAATCAAACTAGAAATCAGTAACAGAAAGAGAAAAGAAAAATCTCCAAACAGTTTTAAACTAAACAACACACTTCTAAATAATTCATGGTTCAAAGAGGAAATCTCGAGGGAAATAAAACAATACATTAAACTCTATGTAAATGAGAAAACAATATATGAAAATTTGCAGAATACAGCTAACACAGTTCTGAGAGGAAAATTCACAGCACTAAATGTGTATATTATAAAAGAAGTCTCAAGTCAATCATTAAGTTGTCACCTCAAGAGCCTAGAAAAAGAAGAGTAAAATAAACCCAAGCAAAAGGAAGGAAATATTAAAAAGAAAAGTAGAAATCAAGAAATTGAAAATGGCTAACAGAGTGCAAAAGGGAGAGGAACTGTATGCATGTGAATGAGGTGATGGAATGAGGGGTGGTGGAAGGGCTCCACCAGGGCATGTCCATCTGGGAAGCCAGGCTAAGGGTTTCCTCTTATACAAGGAGTTTGGGCCACCAGTCCACAGGCATTTCCCCAGGGCAGAAGCACAAAGGAAATCAATACTCAGCATCTTCCCGGGCAAAGCAGTCAGGCAGTCAGGCAAAGCAGTCATGGTGGGCAAGATCATGTGGGGCTCAGGTGAGACTCATTCTGGGAACAGTGCCTCCCCCAGGTGCCTCTCATAGTAGGCCTTTCTCATAGGCTTTTCTGGTGTGACTCTGGCCGAGGGGAGAGCAGGAGAGGGGAGGAATGGGGCAGGGAGATGACCTCACTGGCCAGATCCACTGAATAAAAGCTGTTTATAAACTTGTAAAAAAAAAAAAAAAGAAAGAAAGAAAATGGATAACAGGAAATCAATGAACTAGCTGTTTCTTTGAAAAGATCAATAAGGCAACACACTTCTAGCAAGATCGAAAAAGAAAAAAAAAAGACACAATTTGCAAAATCAGGAGTGAAGCATGAGATGTCACTACAGTCTGCAGACATAAAGATAATAAGATAATACTACACACGACTCTACATATGTACATTTCACAACTCATATGAAATGGACCACTTCCTTAAAAAAAAAAACAAACTACAACTCACTCGATGTAAAATAGATAATTTGAGTAGCCTTAACAACTATCAAGAAATGGAATTTGTAATTTAAAAACTCCCAGGCAAGAAATTTCCAGGCCCAGATGGATTAACTGGAGAATTCTACCAAACATTTAAATAAGAATTAATACTAATTCTACATAATTTCTTCCAGAAAATGGAAGAGGAGAGAACACTTCTCAACTTACTTTATGAAACTAGTATTACCCTGATAACAATAGGGGGAAAAAAAAAGGAAAAAGGAAGGAAAGGCGGGTGGAAAACTATAAAACAATATCCCTCATGAATATATATGCAAAAATCTTTAACAAGATATTGGCAAATAGAATTCAACAATATATAGGTAGGTTTCCAGTTCCTAAATGGTGGCATAGAGGCAAGCTAACTTTTCTCCATAAACAAAAAACCAAAACCAAACATACAGTGCCAAGATCTTCACTAGCAACAACTGAGAGCTCAAGTGTGAGGATGAGACATTTTCCAGGAACAGGAAATCAAGAACCAGAGAAGTAGAAAAATTCCAAGCAGGTGGAGAGTTGGACTTCCGCATTCACAATGCCCCCCCCCCCCCAATTCTGCCAGGCACCAGCTGTGGAAAATCTTCCCTTAACTCACAGTTTCTCTACTGGAAAAAGTGAAATTGAGGTGGTCAACCAGTTTCCCTACCTTCTTGGGCTCTCTGGCAGGAGATCTGTCCTTCCCTTACCCACAGGTAGCATTGTGACTGCCCGAAGGGAGAAATATCCCTGGGGACAGGCAGAGACAAACAAGGGAGGCAATACTATCATTCCCAGGCTTGGAAACTCTGTTCTGTATCTTGGCCAAAGGAGATGCCAAATAAGAGTAGTTGCAGGAGGTACATACCCTAGGTCCCCTGGGCAGGAAAACTTAGCCAACCTTCCTACACTGCTGAGGTAATCCTTTTAGAACCTCTCCCATTTGGGACAACCATTTACTAAAGCTGAGGTGAACGTGGACTTAAGGCACCACCTAGAGCCAAAAAGGAGGCAGAGACCTAGAAGTGAAGATTTGCTTAGCAAATATATTTAGTAAAAACCAAAACAAGCTATTTTATCCAGGAAAATTGCCACTCAGATGTGAAAGAGAGACATAATCTTTCACAGAGTAACAAAAGCAGAGAGAATTCTTTACCAGCAGACCCATCTTGCAAGAAACGCTAAAGGGAGTTCTTCAATCTGAAAGGAAAAAACGAAACAACGAAACCCCCCTCAAACACTAATGTGCAAAAGAAAACTTTCCAAGGTATAAAATTCACCAGTAAAATCAAGTACATGGACAAATTCAGAGTACTCTATTACTGTATATGTGATGTGCAATCCTCCCATAACTCAAGTATAAAGCCCAAAAGATAAGTCTATCAAAAACAATAATAGCGACAACCCATTAAGAGATAGGTAATTTTAAAATATGCAAATTAAGACAACTAAGAGTCAAAATGTGGGGGGATAGAGTTAAATATAGAATTTTTTTTGCACGTTCTTTTGCCTTTGCTTGTTTCTATTCTATTTGTGTTCTAAGATAAGTTGTCATCTCTTTAAAATGACTCATTATATCTATGAAATGTTTTTTGTAAGCCTCATAGTAACCAGAGTGCAAAAACCTATAATAAATTCACTAAAAATAAAAAAGCAACAGATAAAAACATACTACGAGAAATATTCACATAACTACGAAGGAAGACAGTAAGACAGGAAGAAAGAAAGTGAGCAATCTCAACACAACGAGAAAACAAGGAACAAAAGGGCAGGAGTAAGTCCTTACCTATCAGTAATAACACTGAATGTAAATGGTCTCAATTATCCAATTAAAAGGCATAGAGTGGCTGAATGGATAAAGAAACAATACCCAATTATATGGCACTTTCAAGAAATCCACCTATAAAAATACAAATAGACTGAAAGTGAAGGGGTGGAAAAGATATTTCATGCAACTGGAAACCAAAAAAGAGCAGGAGCAGTATACTCAGATAAAATAGACTACAAATAAAAAACTATTAAAAAAGACAAGGAAGGTCACTATATATTGATAAAGAAGTCATCCAGCAAGAGTATATAACAATTATAAATATCTATGCAACAAACACCAGAGCTCCCAAATATATAAAGCAAACATTAATAGACCTAAAGGGAGATATAGACTGTAATACAGTAATAGTGGGGACTTTGACACCCCACTCTCAGTGATGGACCAATCATCCAGACAGAAAATTAATAAAGAAACAGCAGAGTTAAACTACCCACTAGATCTAATAGGCCTTACTGACGTTTACAGAACATTTCACCCAAATGCTGTAGAATACACATTCTTTTCATCAGCACATGGAACATTTTCTAGAATAGGCCATACCTTAGACCACAAAACAAGGTTGTACAAATTAATGGAAATCATATCAAGTTCCTCCTCTGACCACAATGGAATAAAACTAGCAATAAATAACAAAAGGAACCTTGGAAAATACACAAACACATGGAAATTAAACAACATGCTCCTGAGTAACCAATGGGTCAATGAAGAAATTAAGATGGAAATTAAAAAATATCTTGAAACAAATGAAAATGGAAATATAACATACCAAAATCTATGGGATGTGGCAAAAGCAATACTAAGAGGGAAGTTTATAGCAATAAATACCTATATCAAAAAAGTAAAAGACTTCAAATTAACAATGTAATCATGCCCCTCAAGGAACTAGAAGAGCAAGAACAAACAAACCCAATATTAGTAGTAGGAAAGAAATAATAAATATCAGAGCCGAAATAAATAAAATAGAGACCAAAAAAATATGGAAGATCAATGAAATGAAAAGTTGGTTTTTTGAAAAGATAAACAAAATAAACAAACCTTTAGCTAGTCTAAGAAAAAAAGAAAGAAGACCCAAATAAGTAAAATCAGAAACAAAAAAGGGGACACAACAGCTGAGACCTCAGCAATACAAAGAATCATGAGAGATTATTATATGCCAACTAATTGAAAAGCCTAGAAGAAATGGATAAATTCCTGGACAACCTACCAAGATTGAACCATGGAGAAATATTGATAGAAAACGTTAACGAACCAATAATTATTAATGAGATCAAAACTGTAATAAAAAGTCTCCCATCAAAGATAAGTCCAGCACCTGATGGATTCACTGCTGCATTCTACCAAACATTTAAAGAAGAACTAATACCAATCTTACTTAAACTCTTCAAACAAATTGAAGAGAAGGGAATACTTCCAAACGCATTCTATGAGGCCAGCATTACCCTGATACCAAAACCAAAAAAAAAAAAAAAAAAAAAAAAAAAAAAAAAAAAAAAAAAATACAATAACAACGAAGAAACTACAGTATTACTGATGAACACAGATGCAAAAATCCTTAACAAAATATTAGCAAACCAAATGCAACAACATATTAAAAGACCATTCATTATGATCAAGTGGGATACATCCCAGGGATAAAAGGGATATGCAAATCAATAGATATAATACACCACATTAACAAAATCAAGAACTAAAACTATATAATTATTTCAACAGATGCTGGAAAAAGCATTAAAGCATTTGATAAAAATCAACATGACTTTATGATAAAAACTCTCATTAAAATGGGTGTAGAAGGAACATACATCAAAATGATAAAGGCCACTTATGACAAACCCACAGTTAACAGTGTACTGAATAGGGAAAAATTAAAGGCCTTTTCTCTAAATGCTGGAACAAGACAAGGATGCCCACATTTGCCACTATTATTCCACATAATACTGGAAGTCCTGGCCAGAGAAATTAAATGAGAAAGAAATAAAGAGCATTCGAATTGGAAAGGAAGAAGTCAAATTAGTCTTGTTCATAGGTGACATGATCTTATACCTTGCAAAACCTAAAGACTTCACCAAAAAACAGAACTGATAAACAGATTCAGTAAAGTTGCAGGATATAAAATCAAGATACAAAAATTAGTAGCATTATCTGAAAAAGAAATCAAGAAAGCCATCCCACTTACAATAGCTAAAAAAATATAAAATACCTAGGAATCAATCTAACCAAAGAAGTGAAAGATCTATACAAGGAAAACTATAAAACTCTGATGAAAGGTATAGAAAAGGGCAAAAAAAAAAAAAAAAAAAAAAAAAAAAAAAAAAAAAAAAAAAAAAAAAAAAAAAAAAAAAAAAAAAAAAAAAAAAAAAAAAAAAAAAAAAAAAGAAAGAAAAAGAAAAAGAAAAGATCTTCCATGCTCACAGATTGGAAGAATTAATAGTTAAAACAACAATACTGCCCAATGCAATTAATTTACAGATTCAGTGCAATCCCACTATCAAAATACTACTGGCATTCTTCACAAAAATAGAAAAAAAAATCCTGAAATTTATATGGAACAACAAAACATCCCAAACAGCCAAAGCAATCTTGAGCAAAATGAACAAAACTGGAAGCATCACATTATTTGACTTAAAAATTTATCACAATGCTATAGTAACCAAAACAGCATGATGCTGGCATAAAAACAGGCACATGGACAAAAGGAACAGAATAGAGGGCCCAAGATATCAATCCACATATTTACAACCAACTTATCTTCAACAAAGGCACCAAGAACTTAAATGGGTAGAGGACAGTCTTTTCAATAAATGGTGCTAGGAAAACTGGATAACTATATGCAAAAGAATGAAACTAGACCCGTATTTCTCAACATACACAAAATTCAAATAAAAGTGGATTGAAGACGTAAATCTAAGACCTGAAACTATGAAACAACTAGAAGCGATGAAACAACTCCAGGAAATTGATCTGGGCAAAGATTTCTTGTGTAAGGTCTCAAAAGCACAGGCCACAAAAGCAAAAATAGACAATTGGGATTAGTTACCCATCTGACAAAGGATTAATAACAAATAAATATAAGGAGCTCAAACAACTCAATAACAAAAACATAAATAATCTGATTAAAAATGGACAAATGATCTAAACAGACATTTCTCAAAAGAAGATAGGCATATACTATATTGGCCAATAGGTATAAAAAAAATGCTCAACATCACTAATCATCAGAGAAATGCAAATCAGAACCACAATGTGATGTCATCTCACCCCAGTTATTAATAAAATGGCTTGTATCAAAAAGACAGGCAATAACAGATGTTGACAAGGATATGAAGAAAGGGGAACCCCACACACTGTTGGTGGGAATGTATTAATAAATTAGTATAACCAGTAATGGAGAACAGTATGGAAGTTTTTCAGAAAACTAAAAATAGGACTTCCATATGATCTAGCAATTCCACTGCTAGGTATATATTCAAAAGAAAGGAAATTAGGGCCGGGCACGGGGGCTCACGCCTATAATCCTAACACTCTGGGAGGCTGAGGCCAGTGGGTCACTCAAGGTCAGGCGTTCAAGACCAGCCTGAGCAAGAGCGAGATCCCATCTCTACTAAAAATAGAAAGAAATTATCTGGACAACTAAAAATATATATAGAAAAAATTAGCCAGGCATGGTGGTGCATGCCTGTAATCCCAGCTACTCAGGAGGCTGAGGCAGTAGGATCGCTTGAGCCCAGGACTTGGAGGTTGCTGTGAGCTAGGCTGAAGCCACGGCACTCTAGCCCAGGCAACAGAGTGAGACTCTGTCTCAAAAAAAAAAAAAGAAAGGAAATTAGTATATCTAAGAGACACATGCACTCTCATGTTCGTCACAATGCTATTCAAAGTAGCCAAAATATGGAATCAATCGAAATGCTCATCAAAGGATAAGTGGGTAAATAAAATGTGGTGTTGTGGTGTGTATACACACACGTGCACGTGCACACACACGCACACACACACACACACACACTGGAATATTATTCAGCCATAAAAAAGAATGTCATTTGTAGCAACATGGTTGGAACTGGAGACCATTATGTTAAGTGAAATAATACAAGCACACGAAAACAAATATCATGTGTTCTCGCTCATATGTGGGAGCTAAAAAAAATGGATCTCGGCCACGCATAGTGGCTCATGCCTTTAATCACAACACTTTGGGAAGCCAAGATGGGAGGATCACTTGAGGCCAGGAATTAAAGACCAGCCTGGGCAACACAGTGAGATGCCATCTCTACAAAAAAAGGTGGATTTCATGAAAATAGATTATAGATTAGTGGTTACCAGAGGCTGGGAAGGAGATGGGGGAGAGGGAGAAAAAGGGAAAAATAAGAATATAACTGTATTTATTATGACTAATCTGTACACTTAAAAATGAAAAATGGTAAATTATACATGTATATTTTACCTCAATTAAAAAAGTCAAGAAGTTGTAAAAAGAATTACGAACCATTGCCAAGTAATGTTTATTCCAGTGTTATAAAGCTTATTCAATATTTGAAAATCAATCAATGTAATATGCCATATTAATGGGCTACAGAAGAAAAATCATGTGATCATATCAACGGAAGCAGAAAAAGTATTTGAAAAAATTCAATATCCATTCATGATATAAAATGCTTAGAGAAATAAGAACAGAGAGAAACTTCCTCTACTTGATAAAGAGCATCTAAAAGACTTGCAACTAATATACTCAATGGCAAAAAACTAAATGCTCTACTGCTAAAATCAGGAACAAGACATAAATGTCCACCCTCACCACTCTTACTCAACATAGTAGTAGAAATTCTAGTCAGTGAAATAAGGCAAGAGAAGGAAATAAGAGGCATACAGATTGAAAAGGAAGAAACAAACTGTCCTTATATACAGAAGACATGATTGTCTACATTCAAAATTCAAAATAATCAATAATAACAAAAAGTCTAAAAGTAACGAGTTTAGCAAGGGTATAGGATATAAGATTAACATACAAAAATCAAGTGTATTTATGTATGGTAACAATGAGCACACGGACATCAAAATTTAAAATGTAATACTGGCTGGGCCTGGTGGCTCACGCCTGTAATCCTAGCACTTCGGGAGGCCAAGGTGGGACGGTTGCTTGAGACCTGGACTTTGAGGCTGCAGTGAGCTATGATTGGGCCACTGCACTCTAGCCTGGGCAGCAGAGTGAGACTCCATCTCAAAAAAAAAAAAAAATGCAATACCATGTATAATCATGCAAAAATCATAAAAAACTTAGGTGTAAATCAAACAAAATTTGTGTGAAACTTATGTGCTGAAAACTACACTTACATGCTGATGAAGATATCCAAGAAGATTTAAACAAATGTAGAGGCATAGCTTATTTGTGGATTAGAAGACAAAGAGTAAAGATTCTGTCCAAATTGATGCACCAGTTTAACAAATTCTTGTCAAAATCTAGCAAGATTTATATATAAATATAGATATATATGCTTATTCTAAAATTTAGAAAGACAACTAGAACAGCTAAAACTTTAAAAAAGTACAAAGTAAGAAGAATCAGTTTATCTAATTTAAAGTTTATTACAGTAGAAGTAATCAAGACTATGCGTCACTGTATTTGCAGAGGGATAGACACATAGACCGATGACATAGGACAGAAACTAGTAAGTAGACCTACAAAAATATGCCCAAATGATTTTAGATAAAGGTGCAAAAGCAATTCAACAGAGGAAAGAATATTTATAATAAATGGTGCTGGCCCAGTAGGACATCCATAAGCAAAATAAATGTACTTTGACTTATGTCTCACACTTTATATAAAAATTAACTCAAAATAGATCACAGACTTAAATGTTAAACATTGAGAGAATAAAAATAACAAACTAGAGGGTTGGAGAAAATATTTGTTGACCATATATACAATAAAGGATGGTACCTAGAATACATGAGGAACTCTCAAACTGAACAGTAAAAAGCTAAA
>RJWJ010019013.1:0-30832 GCA_004363605.1 Indri indri
GCTAAAAATATATATAGAAAAAAAAATTAGCCGGGCATGGTGGCGCATGCCTGTAGTCCCAGCTACTCGGGAGGCTGAGACAGTAGGATTGCTCGAGCCCAGGAGTTTGAGGTTGCTGTGAGCTAGGCTGACGCCACGGCACTCGCCCCAGGCAAGAGAGTGAGACTCTGTCTCAAAAAAAAAAAAAAAAAAAAAAAAAGTCTTCCAGTGGCCAAAGAAGGGCCAATGTGAGCCTCAATATGAATAATAACAATGGAATAAAACACATAAAAGACGTTTAAGTCCAGGAATTCATCATTACACTTTTAAAAATAGTCACTCACTATATTAGTAGATGCTACTGAATTAGGTACTTATCCTGCCTTCTTATACAAACTGTACCTCTGGATAACCAAGTAGTAGATGTACAGAAATATTCCAGATAACAAATAAAGAAGGAATATTAAAATAAGAACACCACCATTTTGCAACTCAATGAATGAATGAATCTAGGCTTGATCATCAGTGGCTACTAACATCATAAAAACAGAGACAATCAGTATGGCCAGCACAAAACCACGTATGATGTAGTCTCACCAAAAACAAAACAAAAAGCAAAGAAACTCAAACCCGAAGCTGATTAAGCCTCTAAAACCAACTACTAATTTAGGGAAAACACAGAAGAATGCAGAGTATGTTAAACTTAGCAATGGGAATGCAATCAGCAAAATCTAGAGTGAAAAAAATGATACAAGGAAAACAACCCATTTTCTTCAAAAAGTAAATTGTAAGAAGAAAAAAGAAATAAAGGGGAACTCACAGATTAAAAGGGACTTACAGGCGATACCAATCAATTACAGCTTGTAGCCTGTATTTAGAGCATTATTCAAACAAACAAAAATTCATTTATGACAATTGTAAGATAATTGGAACTCGAACATTGACTGGATATTTGTAGACTGTATAAGAATTAAGTTTTGCTCATTTTTAGATGTGATAATTGTATTGTGGATATGTTTTTAAAAATAGTCTTAATCTTTTAGAGATATATTCTGAATTATTTGCAGATAAAATGTTGTGATGTCTGCAATTTGCTTCATGATATTACAGAAAGAGGAAAAGTAGATGTGGGCATAGATGAAATGAGAGTGGTTATGCACTGATCATTATTGAGGCTAGGTGATGGCTATAGGGGGCTCATTATATAATTCCATCTGCTTTTGTACATGTTTGAAATTTTTCATAATTAAAAGATATATCTACATAAAAGACACACATATATGATTTGAAGAAATATGCATACATGTATATGCCAAAATTCCACTTCTTGGAATTCATCCTATAGATATACAGTGGAGTCACACCATATGCATATGTGAGTTATGTAAATTCAGATATATGCACTTGGCATATAGAAAAAGGAGAAAGAGGGAGACAGAGACAGAAAGATAGAGGAGACAGTTAAGAAAGAGAGAGAAAATACGACAATTGAAATGGTGTAGCAAGTGTGCCCACCATTCTGCTCAATGATCCTGCTGTGGCCTAGAGAGAGTGTAAGGTGAAAGCTGAGGCGCTGACACTCCATTAGTTAAGTTTCAGTCCCCATGTGTCTTCTGTAGAGTGAGCATCTCACTGTGACTGTGATATTTAAAGATGCATATGTTCCATTTGACATAGCTCATAACCATAAGTTAACCTCTTCATCTGGTGCTGAGCCAACGACTCATTGATCTATTCCAATACTGGAGGACAAACAGGCAAACAGGCTTTGCTGGAACAATGAAGATATGGTATGCCAGCCTTCCTAAGGAAATGCTAAGGGTTTTTTGACTCTATCGGATATTTACTTTATATGCTAGTTAAATAATCTACAAAAAGATGCTAAAGTCCACTGTATCCATACATGTGTGCAAGGACATGTGTAAAAAGATGTTTAATGTTTAATGTGTCATTGTAATATTTTAAAAACTGGAAAAATCCTAAATGTCCAGTAACAGAGGATTGGTTAAACCTGATGCATCCCTACAATAGAATACTTTATGGAGTCATAACAAAAAAAATAAGATATCTTCCATTCACTAAGGAAAAGATGTACAAGACATACATGAAAAAAGCATGTGGCAGTACAATGGATATAGTGAGTTTCCATTTTTATAAATTACAAAAGGAATAGAGATATATCTATAGATACGTACATACCACTGTTCTTTTATTACAGGATATTTCTAAAAGAACACACAAGAAACTGGTAGCAGCGATGGGCTCTGAAGAGAGGAATTGGGAATTTAGAGTGGGAGGATGGCTTCTTTTTTATTGCACGCTTTTCTATATAGTTTGAAATATTGTCATGTGCATGTATTCATAATTAAACTTATGCTGTAGTATAACACACATATAGAAAGATGCACAGTTCATATCTGTACAGTTCAATACATTAGCATAAAGTGAACACATCCAAGTAACCACCACCCAAGCCCCAAACAGAATATTACCATTCTCCAGAAGCCCCTCATGCCCCATCATTTTCCTCTTTCCTCTTGAAAATTAACTACTATCCTGACTTCTAATACCACAACTTAATTTTGTCTATTTTTGATCTTTATACAAATTGAATCAGACAGTATGTATTCTTTAGGGTCTGACTTATTTTGATCAGTATGATGTTTTTAAGAGTCTTTCATTTTCTTGTGTATAACTATAGTTTGCTCATTTTCATTACCTTAGAGTATCCCACTGTTGATGGACATTTTGGTTGTTTCCATTATTTGACCAGTACTAAATAATGCTCTAATGGACATTTCTTGCATATATCTTTTGCTGAACACATGCAGTGGAACTGCTGGGTCATAGCGTAGGTATTTGTTTAGCTTTAGTAGATACTTGCTAAACACATTTTCAAAGTGGTTCTATCAGTTTACCCTTCAGCTAGCAGTGTATGTGAGTTGAATTAATTGTTGCAACATACAATAACAAAAACTAAACAAAATTGTTCTTCATTCCACATAAGCGGTGTTGATTTAACTGGTATTTCTATGTTATTTGTAAAAATTAAAGTTAAAGACCTGGGTCACTATGTTACCTAATGTGCTTATTTAAGGTTCCTGTGACAAATCCCTATTTGAGTTTCATGTCAGGGAGAAGTTGACATTTAAAGGGGAATATATACCCTCTCTGGTTCTCAGATAATAAATTCCACTGTAACCCTTACTCTTGACTGCCAAAAAATTCAGAGTTAAAGTCAATGCTAAAAAGCCATAGTGTTCCAATCATCTGAGATATCTGATAATATCTACTGCTTAATTTTGAAATATGCAATTCTATTCTATATCTTACTCTACATTATGTTTAAACTTATAAGCTACAAATCCTTTTGGATGTAAAGGGGGGAGGATAAATTGTAAATAAATAACCCTAATATAGTTCTACCCCACATGGTGAAGTTCAAAAAGGAACTTTAAGAAACCAAGGCCAGTGCAACCCAAACAACCAAAGCGCAGAAAGGAAGCAGTATAAAACATACTATTCTGTAATGTGTGATTGGCCAATCACCCTGCCACGTCGCAGGTAGCCAGAACAATGTCAGGTTTATATGAGTTCCAGGTTATCACCAAACAAAATGCCATGTTTTATCCTGATTGGGAAAAGGTGGAAAAAGTATAGTGCTCTCCCAGGATTTGGGACTTTGTGACTCACACCCACTGGACAAGCTCCTCCCCCCAGACAAAGATCCAATTTATTATTCTTGAACTAGAATGAAATCTTCCTTTGGAAGAGACACATAGTCAACCACTATGTGTCAAGTATTGCCATCCCAGAACATCTTTCTGTCTGTGACTCCAGGCAGATTGACCATATCCTTCCTGCTTACTATCAGAAAGAACCCTAACCAATCCAAAGATCCACTTCCCTCACCTTTGGATTCTGTTCTGATATGAAGTTAGTGCTTGATGTATCAATGCATTTCTTAGATCTGATAGTAGTGACTAGATAGATTCAATAAGATCTTTCCATTTGGCCAGGGGCTAAGTCTATGCTCAGTTTCAAATGGATATCACAAAGAGTAAAAATTCAGGGGCAAAAGTCTGGGCTGAGGCTTCTGGGAGGGTTTCTTAGGATCTGGAATTTGGTTGGAGCTTTGAAGAATAGATAAGGTATAAGGGCAATAATTAACATGACGTTTGGGAAATCACACATGCTGAGTAATGTATCTATAGACAAAGCAGAAAAAATGACTATTGAGAAGGGAGATTTGGGTCAATTCATGGAGGCCTTTGAATTCCAAACAAAGGAATTTGTATTTTATGCTATTGTTGATGATTTTTGAGTAGGGTGAAAAAATATCATGATGAAAATAATGTTTTAGGAGATGAATCTGACTGTGGTATTCAGCACAGACTGGACTGGGGAGAAAGATAAGTAGGGATTCCACTGCTACTGCTATAATCCAGGCAAAGACAACTCATGTCTGAAATTGGGTGAGAGCAGCTTGGATAGAAAGGCAGAAACAAAGAAGGGGACAAAGGAAGAATCACCAGGTTCTGAAGTGACTGAATGTACAAAAGGAGGAAGAAGAAAGAGTTGGCTTGGAGCCAGGAAAGCCAAGAGACAGACACCTCCACTACTGATGGTGGCATTCTTTGTCATAGCAAACAACCAGAACCAACCAAAATATTTGTCAACAGGGACTGCCTAGTCAAACAAACTATGGTTCCTCTTTAGAATGGCATACTATGCAGTTATAAAAAAGGAATGTGGAAGATCTTCATACATTGACATGAGATGATCTCTTTTTTTTTAAATTTTTTTTATTTTTTTTATTTTTATTTTATTTTATTTTTATTTATTTTTTTATTCCAGAGACATGAGATGATCTCTACGGAATGTTTTAAGTGGAAAAAAAAAGGAGCAGAGCAGTGTTTATGGTACATGCTACATTTAGTGTAAGAAATGGGGGTGGAATGCAACTACCTACTCTCATTTGTTTAATATTCAAACACACTATGGGCAGATAAAGCAAAATGTAATAAACATGATTACTAAAGAGGGGGGAGATCAAAGAACGAGGGGCAGAATAGAAGCAAGATTTTTTTTTATTTCAGGATATGATGGGGGTACAAACATTTTGGTTACATGTTATGACTTTGCCTCACCCCAGCCAGGATTAGAGGCGTGCCCTTCCCCCATACAATGCTCACCGCATCCATTAGTTGTGAGTTTACCCACCCCCACCACCCAACACCCAATGAATATTACTACCATGTGAGCACCTTAGTGGTGATCAGTTAGTGCCAATTTGATGGCGGGTACTTGTGGTGCTTATTCTTCCATTCTTGTGATACTTCACTTTGGAGGATGGGCTCAAGCTCTATCCAGGATAATATAAGAGGTGCTAGATCACCATTGTTTTTTGTAATTGAGTAGTATTCCATAGTTTACACATACCATATTTTATTAATCCATTCATGGATTGAAGGGCACTTGGGTTGTTTCCACTAGAAGCAAGATTTTGAGAATATCTCCTCTTATATGGTTTTTGACTTTGGAACTATGTAAATGTTTTATATAAATAAAATGTAAAGACAAATACAAAAAGGAAAAGAAAACAATCTCTATAATAGAGGGGAAAATGTAGCAAGTGAATTGAACTGTGTATCAAGTTGGTAACATAACTCCACAGGGAAAGAAATTAATTCAAGTGACTCTAAAACCCAATATTTTGACTACCTCCCCAGTAGGACTTATTCTAAGGACAAAAAAAAGAAAGCAAAGCAATCTTAAGCTGCATTCAGTAGTCTTAGTACTAACACTGGAATTGTTATTTTGAAATTGTCACAAATATCATGTAGGATAATGCAAGTAATTATGTTAATGTAATTAGGGACCAAGACTTTTAGAGTGAGAGAAAAGAGATACAGTTACAAAATCAAGGATGATAAGTAAAAATCCTATAGTCTTAAATTTGACTTTGAAATATTGGTATAAACTCATCACTTTTATCTATTTTAAAATACATATTTCCTAGCTCTTTCACTAAAAAGAAAAGACGTGACAACCTAGTAGCAATGAGGAAACCCAGCCCTCAGACTGTGCTCTCTAAATACCATCTCCCATTAAGGGGAACTAGAGCTCTTTGGAGAAATGGTCGACTCTAGGTCTGGGTTGGAACTGTACAAGATGAGTCTGAAACATCCTGTCAAACCCAAAATCAAGAAGCTATCATGACAAAAGGATACAAGAGCCGACTTGAAAGGGCACCCACTAGCCTAGGATGACACAATTTTAGCAACAGAATGAATAATGACTGCAGTGATCAAAATAAATTAACTATATAAATATCCACGAGTTCATAGCAATACTTAAAAGACTTGATTGGTCACCACTGGAGGTTGCTAGGATACCAACTCATTCTGAAAATGGATATTTTTAAAGAAAAGGTATCAAACATTTATCCTACCTTTTTGGTATACACTATAATTTAAGGTAACTAGATGGTTGATAGATAAAGTTCTTCTTTGTAGAAAAACTCCAACTAATAAATGCAGGAGCTATAACAGAATTAGAAAAGTGCCATTTTGCAACCCTTAATGAAATAATGGACCTAAGTAGTAATCATCCATGGCTGTTAAAAATAGAAATACCATTTGATCCAGCAATCCTACTACTAGGCATCTACGCAAAGGAACAAAAGACATTCTATAATAAAAGACATCTGCACTTGAATGTTTATGGTGGCACAATTCACTATTGTGAGGATGTGGAAACAACCCAAGTGCCCTTCAATCCATGAATGGATTAATAAAATATGGTATATGTATACTATGGAATACTACTCAATTACAAAAAACGACAGTGATCTAGCACCTCTTATATTATCCTGGATAGAGCTTGAGCCCATCCTTCGAAGTGAGGTATCATAAGAATGGAAAAATAAGCACCACATGTATTCGCCATCAAATTGGTACTAACTGATCAACACTCAGGTGCTCACGTGGTAGTAATATTCATTGGGTGTTGGGTGGTGGGGGTGGGTAAACTCACAACTAATGGATGCGGTGAGCATTGTATGGGGGAAGGGCATGCCTCTAGCCCTGGCTTGGGTGAGGCAAAATCATAACTTGTAACCAAAATGTTTGTATCCCCATAATATCCTGAAATCAAAAAAAGTCAAACTCCTTCCATATGGATTTGAAGTTAAAGAAAAGTAAGTCCAAAATATGGCCTACCTAACTTATTAATAAATTCTGTGTTATCTAGGAAAAAAAAAAACCATTAGGTAAAGCATTGATGAGATCCTTTATAATGGAGGCCTCCACATGGCACCACTTGAACCTACTGATCAATCTTAGTATCACTAGAAGTAAGGCAACTAGACTTTATTCACTTCATAAGGTGATATGATAGAAAGTACAAAGCACCAACTGTGAAGTATTCTTACTCCCAAACTTTAAACTGAATCTAACCTACACTGCTAGATATAACTAAACAGTTTCAGGAAATACAGGGGATAGAGAAACAAGTTCAATGACAACACACAAAAAAAATCAGACAAATTGAGGATATGAGACATTCTTCAGGGCAAATGATTTGATTTCTCTGACAAATCAAAAGCAATAAAAGATTTATGATACATAACCAAATAAATGTGTGGACCTTTGGAGTCTAATTCAAACAAACCAACTTAAAAAATGACATCTTTGAGAAAATCAGGAAAATTTCAATACAGATTAGATATTAAATGATATTAATGAATTATTAATGCTGTTAGATGTGATAATGGCATAGTAGTTATATATATAAAATTCATAAGGAACATATATGTAGGCACTACAGCTATATGAGAAGAGATAAGAATTGAAAAAAAATTAAAGGCATTACTTCTAATGAAAAGAGAGAAGAGTGGGAGAGAGGTCACTTTGGGGAAAAAAGGATGAGAATTTTTAGTCATGGAAGCCAGCCAAAGAACCAGGTTTAGATGTGCAGCAGGAGGCTGAAGATTCAGATTTGGAGCTCAGAAGAAATGTCAGATCTGGAGAGAGATACAGATGCCTCTAAAGAGTGGAGTCTTGGAATTAGATTTATTTTCACCAGGAAAGGAGAGGACAGGATCAGGTCCAAGCCCTAGAGAATATCTACATCACAGTGAGGTGCTAGTGGTGGTGGTGGTAGAGGTGAGGAAGTAAGAGGAAAAAGAAGAATCAAGAACAACAACAATGCTTAGGTGCCAGCCAAGGTTGTGTGACCCACTCAGACACTGGCCAAGGCCCCGCAACCTGCCCTGGTGCCCCCCAAGGTCCCACAACCCATCCCAATGCATGCCACAGCCTGATGCCCTGCAACACCACCAGCCAAAGGCTAACAGCTCACCAAGGTTCCTGCCAGGGTCCTGCAACCTGTCCAAGCACTGGCTAGGGCCCTGTGACCTGCCCAGCTGCCATGTGTGGTCTCCGCAACCCACCCAGGGGACCACTGCAGTTCTGCAACCTGCCCAGCTTGCGGGCCAGGGTCCCGCAAACAGTGCAGCTGCCACAGCCCCACACCCAATGGCCCCACATGCTGCAAGACTGGTGGCACTGTGCATCATGCACATCAGTGACCCCAACCATGTGCTGCTGCAAGGCCTCTGGGTCACACTGCCACAGACCTGCCCACTGCGAGCCACCCCCCACCACACACTGTGACTGCCCCTGGAACTGAGCCGAGCAAATGCTCAGGTCCTGACACCTGAGGCTACTACCTAAATGGCCTCATCCAGCCACCACTGCCATTGCCATGGGGAAGCCTGAGCAGAGCAAATTCCCATGACACCCACCACTGTGGAGAGGGACTCACCCAATCCCCTGCCCAAGCTTCCAACAGTGGCCTGGGGACCAACGCACCACTCCACATGAATATATCCAGCACTGGCTTGGACTATGATAACCACAGAGAAACAGAATGATGCAGGACACTGCTGCATTACAGATTCTCAGTGCATCCACCAGGTCTATCCTCCAGAGTAGGACACAAGTGCCCCACCCAGGGACCTCTCCTTCTTTTCAACAAATTAGAAAGTTCCCAGCAGAGGAGATCAGGTGCACTGCAAACTTATCTGCTGTAAGCTGAGAGAAGAGTTTTCAAATGAGAAGGAACTGGCATAAGAACTCTGGTAACTTGAAAAATCAAGCTGTTTTGACACTACCAAAGGATTACAATAGGTCTTCAGTAATGAACCCCAACCTAAAGGGAATCATCAGAATGTCGGAGATGGAACTCAGAATATGGATGGCAAATAAGATGAATGAGATTAATGATAAAGTTTAAAACTAACACAAAGAAACAAAAAAATTAAGGACATGAATGAAAAAAATTTCTAAAGAGATAACATAAGAAAATATATGACAGAACTTAAAGAAATGAAAGAGTTATTTAGGGCATTTCAAAATACAGCAGAAATCTTTAACAGACTAGACCAAGCAGAAGAAAGAATTTTGGAGCTTGAAGATAAGGCTTTCGAACTAACTCAGTCAGTCAAAGATGCAGAGAAAAGAATAAAGAAGAATGAATAATCACTCAGAGAAATATGGGACTATGTAAAATGAGCTAATATAAGAATCATAGATATCTCTGAGGGAGAAGAGGAAAAAGCAAAAAGCATGGAAAACCTATTCAAGGGAATTATTGAGGAAAACTTCCCTGGTATTGCCAGAGATTTAGATATCCAGATACAAGATGGTTATTGAACACCTGGAAGATTCATAGCAAATAGGACATCACCAAGTCACATAGTCATCAACCTGGCCAAAGTCAAAATGAAGGACAAAATCCTATAAGCTACAAGATGAAAGCAACAACTAACTAACAAAGGAAAACCCATCATGCCCACAACAGACTTCTCAGGAGAGACTTTATGAGCCAAAGGGATTGGGGTCCCATCTTTGGTCTCCTTAAATAGAATAACTGGCAGCCAAAAATTTTGTATCCTGCAAAACTACGTTTGATAAATGAAAGAGAAATAGAGTCTTTCTCAGGCAAGCAAACATTAAGGGAATTTGTCACCACTAGTCCTGCACTACAGGAAATGCTCAAAAGTGCTCTATACATGGAACTGAACAATAGATATCACCAATGTAAAAACACTTGAAAGTTAAATCTCACAGATCTTATAAACAGTACCAAAATAGGGAAAAGAAAACAAAAAGGTATCATTCAACATGATGAACAGAGCAGTATCCCACATGTCAATACTAACACTGAACATGAACAATCTTAATGCTCCACTTAAAGACACAGACTGGCTGAATAGATTAAAAATCACAACCCAAATACATGGTGTCTCCAAGAAACTCATCTAACTAGCAAGGACCTGCACACACTAAACATACAGGGATGGAAAAAAACATTCTATAGAAATGGAAACCAAAAGTGAGCAGATAAAATTGACTTTAAATAATCAATGGTTAAAAAAAGAAAAAGATGGTCATTATATAATGATAAAGGGAGCAATTCAGCAAGAAGACATAACAATCCTAAATATATATGCATCTAACACAGGAGCTCCCAGAATCATTAAAAAATTCTATTATATCTAAGCAAAGAAATAAACAGTAACATCATAATCACTGGGGATTTCAACACCCCACTGAAAAAACCGGATAGATCATCAAAGCAGTAAATAAACAAAGACACAGTGGACTTAAATGGGACTCTATAACAAATGGACCTAACAGATATCCTACAGAACACTCTACCCCCAAACTAAAGAATATACATTTTTCTCATTAGCACATGGAATATTTTCCAAGATTGATCACATCTCAGACCACAACACAAGTCTCAGCAAATTCAGGAGAATTGAAATCATACCATGTATCTTCTCACACCACAGTGGAATAAAACCAGAAATCAATTCCAACAGAAACTCTCAAATCCACACAAAGTCATGGAAATTAAACAACCTGCTGCTCATCGATCCTTGGGTGAATGATGAAACTAAGATGGAAATCAAAAGATTCTTCAAACTGAATGACAAAGGAGACACAAGCTTTCAAAATCTATGAGACACATAAAAAGTAGTGCTAAGGGGAAAGTTCATAGCCTTAAATGCTTACATCAAAAAGACAGAATATCACAAATTAACACCTTAATGTCACATCTCAAGGAACTAGAAAAAGAAGAAAAAATCAAACCCAAAGCAAACAGAAGAAAAATAACAAAGCTCAGAGAAGAGCTAAATGGAATGAAAACAAAACAAACAAACAAAAAAACAATAAAAAGGACCATTGAAATGAAAATCTGGTGCTTTGAAAAGACAGATAAAATTGATAGACCCTTAGCCAGATTAACCAAAAAACAGAAGAGAAAGGACTCAAATGACCTTAATCAGAAATGAAATAAGAGACATTACAACCAATACCACAGAAATACAAAATATCATCCATGAATATTAAGAAAAGCACTACACACACAAGCTAGAAAACATAGAGGAAATGGATAAATCCCTGGAAACATACAACCTCCCAAGCCTAAATTAGGAAGAAATAGAAATCCTGAACAGGATGAGCAGCAAGATTGAGGCAGTAATAAAAAACCTCTCAACAACAACACCAAAACCCCCTGTACCAGACAAATTCACAGCCAAATTCTACCAGACCTACAAAGATGAACTGGAATCCAACTTACAGAAATTATTCCATAACATCAAGAAGGAGGGAACCCTCCCTACCTGATTCTATGAAGCCAGTATCACCTTGATACCAAAGCCAGTAAAGCACCCAACAAAAGAGAAAACTACAGACCAATATCCCTTATGAATATAGATGCGAAAATTCTTAACAAAATACTAGTAAATTGAATTCAACAGCACGTCAAAAAGAAAATGAAAAAAAGAAGACATCTGCACTCGAATATTTATAGCAGCACAATTCACAATTGCAAAGATGTGGAAACAACCCAAGTGCCCATAAATACATGAGTGAATTAATGAAATGTGGTATATGTTATACCATGGAGTTCTACTCAGCCACAAATCAATGGTGATATAGCGCCTCTTGTATTATTCTGGATAGAGCTGGAACCCATTCTACTAAGTGAAGTATCACAAGAATGGAAAAACAAGCACAACATGTACTCACCATCAAATTGGTATTAACTGATCAACACTTATGTGCACATATGATAGTAACATTTACCGGGTGTTGGGCAGGTGGGAGGGGGGAGGAGGGGATGGGTATATTCACACCTAATGGGTGCAGTGAGCACTGTCTGGAGGATGGACACACTTGTAGCTCTTACTCAGGCAGGGCAAAGGCAATATATGTAACCTAAGCATTTGCACCCCTGTAATATTCTGAAATTAAAAAGAAAAAAAGAAAATTCACCATGATCAAGTGGGTTTTATCCCAGGGATGCAAGGATGGTTTAACGTTTGCAAATCAAAAATGTGGGCCGGGCGCGGTGGCTCACGCCTGTAATCCTAGCACTCTGGGAGGCCGAGGCAGGCGGATCGTTCTGAGCTCAGGAGTTCGAGACCAGCCTGAGCAAGAGCGAGACCCCGTCTCTACCAAAAATAGAAAGAAATTAATCGGACAGGTAAAAATATACATAGAAAAAATTAGCCGGGCATGGTGGCACATGCCTGTAGTCCCAGCTACTCGGGAGGCTGAGACAGTAGGATTGCTTGAGCCCAGGAGTTTGAGGTTGCTGTGAGCTAGGCTGACGCCACGGCACTCGCCCCCAGGTGAGAGTGAGACTCTGTCTCAAAAAAAAAAAAAAAATGTGACTCACCACATAAATAGAAGCAAAAACAAAGACCATATGATCATCTCAATAGATGCAGAAAAAGCATTTGACAAAATCCAGCACCCTTTCATGATGGAAACTCTCAACAAACTAGGCATATATGGAACATACTTTAAAATTATAATAGCCATATATTACAAACCCAACAAAGTACTAATATCCAGAATCTACATAGAACTCAAACAAATCAGCAAAAAAAGAGAAAGCCCATCAAATATGGGCAAAAGGCATGAATAGAATTTTCTCAAAGGAAGATAGACAAATGGCCAATAAACATATGAAAAAATATTCAACATCACTAATCATCAGGGAAATGCAGATTAAAACTACAATGAGATACCACTTTACCCGGTCAGAATGGCCATTATTAAAAAGTCAAAAAACAATAGATGCTGGCATGGATACAGAGAAAAGGAACACATATACTGTTGGTGCGAATTAGTACAACCTCTATGGAAAACAGTATGGAGACTCCTCAAAGAACTAAAAGCAGACCTACCATTTGATCGAGGAATCCCACTACTGGTTATCTACACAAAGGTAAAAAAGTCATTTTATCAAAAAGTCATCTTCACTCAAATGTTTACCACAGCACAATTCACAATTGCAAAAATATGGAATCAACTTAAGTGCCCATCAATTCATGAGTTGATAAAGAAAATGTGGTATATACCGTGAAGTACTATTCAGCCATCAAAAGGAATGAAATAATATCTCTTGTGGCAACTTGGATGGAACTGGAGAACATTATCCCAAGTGAAGTATCTCAGGAATGGAAAAACGAGTACCACATGGTCTCACTAATAAGTGGGAGCTAAATGATGACTACACATAGGCTTAAAGAAATGTAAAAGACATTGGAAACTAAGAAAAGGGGAGGATGGGAGGGAGTGAGAGTTGCAAACTTACCTATTGGGTACAACGAACACTGTCCAGGTGACAAGCACACTGAAAGCCCTGACTTTAACATTGTACAGTATATCCATGTAACAGATACATTTTGAAATTAAAAAAGAACAACAACAATAAAAATAAGGAACAAGGAAGGAGTCAGAAAAGCGTAAGGAAATATAAAATAGTTTCATCTTACAGAAGCTAAAGAAGGAAAGAATTTCGAGTAAAGGGTGTTCAACAGTGTTAAATACTAGAATGAGGTTGAGGAGGATAAGGCCTCAGAAAATGCAACTCTCCTACCATATATCTAAATTAATTTCAAGCTGACGATGACCTCACTAATAGTGAAAGCCTGTAAGAGACTATCTTAATCATTAGTTTCCATCTGTTCCTTCATTCACTCCTTCCCTCACTCCTGAACTCCCCCAGTCATTCATTTAACCAACATTCACTGAGTGTCTACTCCAAGCCAAACCCCTGCTACGTTCTGCAGATACCAAGACAAATAAAATATCTAGCCATGAGAAGCTCACAGCTTAATGAGGAAGACAGCCCTGGAAAAATAATTACAACATAGTGTTAACAGTTTAGCAATGACTTATTGAATGTATATTCTGGGCCAGACACTATAGGAGGCACTAGCGATACAAACATAAAAAAGTAGTTGCTGTCTGCTGGGAGCTCAGAATATAGCTAGGAAGGCAGATGGAATTACAATATATTGTGATACGAAGTAGAAATAAAAGGACTATACAAATTATATGGGAGCACAGAATAGGAAATGAGGCTTGTAAGAAAGCCCTTTGATGTAGGGGATATTCATATGCCCACTTTACATGAGGAAATTGAGGTATGGGGAGATAAGGTGATTTGCCCAAGGCTACACAGTTGTGAGTGGCACAGCCAGAGCTGTGGGTCTGTGAGACTTGAGAGTTCAGGTTTTGCCCAGTCTGCCAAACTGCCCAAATGTCTCTTCCAAGACTCCCCATGCTCTTTCCACTGTGCCACCCTGGTTGCACCTCAAGGGGCACACAGCAGGTGCTCAATGAATGTTTGTTGAGTGAATAAACATATAAACAAATGAACTATGCAACCACACAGGGGTGCTGGAAAGGTTCACTGAGATAAGTACTTGACTCATTAGAGGTCGCTATGTAGAGTCACTACGTAAGATAGCAGGTGAGCACATAAAGACCCCACACCCAGATAGTGATTTCTCCTGTGTGGGCCACTATTACCCAAAGAGAAGGAATATCCAACAAGTGTGTTGGGATAGTTGGAGACTGGTACCAGGGAGCTCTGAGAGTAGAGGGCAGGGCATCAGTCACAGGGACTGGAAGGGGAAGTGGCAAGGGCCAAGCAAACTCTTAACCCTAGAGGCTCATGCTGTGAATGCAGGGGTACAGGGCCACTAGGTCAGAGCACTGACAGTCAGCCAGGCAACTTGGTCCTGAGTCTATCAAGCCATTAGCTTGAAGTTCTAGAAAGCCCTTTGAAGACAGAGGGGGAGGAAAAAGAGGAGGAGAAGGAGGAGGGATGAGAATGAGAAGGATGATGGGGAGAATGAGGTGGAAAGGAGAACAGTGGTAGCTAACATCTCCCTAATGCTGATTGTCAGCCAGGTGCTACACTAAGTGCTTTACAGGCAGTCAGGTAACCCTTGCAACATCCTATGAAGCAGAGACTAACTTCCTAATTTTCTTGGCTAAACTTCCCAGCCAAGGACAAAGGGCTGTCTCCCCTCTTCCCACACCTATGCAAGCCCTGCCTGCAGGTGGCAGTGCCCCCTGCTGATGGCTCTACAGGGAGCTAGTGTGAATGGCAGAGAATTATGAATTGGCTCCAAATGATACTTTCCCATTCCAGAGAGACAGAGCTGGGGCGGGAAGCAGCAATATTCCAATCTCCTCCTGTGAACTCCTGAGGCTGCCAATCCCCGATCTGTAACAATGAAGATGCTAACAAGGTCTTGCACAGGGCTTCTGCTCTACAGCCTACAAAGCATTTTACATACATTGCTTGATTAACATGTTCCTTTGGGGAAAACAACTAAAAAACAGAAACAAAAACAAGACCTTTTTTAGTCATGGAGATTTTCCCCAGAAGATTAAATATTTCTCTCCATTTCAATCCACATATATTTCTTAGACGTCCTCTGGTCTTCCTGGCATTTCTACTAAGAATTTCAGCTATTCCAACAAGAATGTTTAAACATCATAGTTTCTACCAACATACGGAGCCCATACCTCCTGGCTCCAAATTCATTTCCCTTTCTACCACAGCTGGGGCCAATGATGGCAAAGGAATAGGAGAGGGAAAATCAGGCTCTACAGGAGCTGGGTGTCATTCCTGGGTTTTGTCCCATCAGGCCCCAATTCAGTGCCCCAACCCTACTTAGATCCCTACAGCCAGAGCTTCCACCCAGAGGCTCAGGTCCACCCTGATTCCCAGACCAGGCCATCTACAGGCATGGAGTCAATGCCTGGCTATAGTCCCAGGGCTGGGGGATTAGAATTAGGTTGCTCTCCCAACCTGGTACTCCCAGGATGGCTGCGTCAAAGGCCTATGATAGTCCCAGATTAGAACTCTCCTCAAGCCTCCCTCTTACACGGACCAATCTTAACAGCTGGCCTTCTGCCTTAATTCCCATCCCTAAGTCCTACCAGTTGTCCTGCCTACTATCACAGCCCCATTTAGAACAGAAGCCCTGGCCTAAGTGAGACAGTGTCTTACTTATCTCTTTCCCCAACATCTGGCACAGAGGACAGGCTTCAATGCCTGCTGCTGGATAGGTCAGCCACTCTACCTACCTTGGTCTTGCCCATCCTTTTCTGTGGAACTAGAGCCTTGGCCCGGTGGCTGGGATTTGGCCACTAGTAAGAGGTCTTGAAGATGAGGATTGTCCAATTGGCTGAAGTTCCAAACAATAACCACATACCTAATCCTTAGCTGTGTGATCTTGAGCAGGTTACTTAACCTGTCTGTGCCTCAGTTCTCTCATACATAAAGTTGGGAAATAATATTGCTACCTCACAGTATTATTGTGAAGATTAAAAGAGTTAATATACATTAAGTCCTTAGCAGTGTCCACACAAGTGTCTGTTCATGCCATTGTCATCATTGTTGTTGTTGTTGTTATGTTGGTTATCCTCTATTCCTCAGTATTGACCCATTTTCCAGAATATCACAGAGGCACCTACTCCTGCTTGGAGACCATTCTCCTCACCCCCTTGGCTGCCTCTGCCTGTAACAAGGCCACTTCCCCAAGGATGTGTCCTGTCCAGTGGCTATATCCAGGACCAGGGCTCAGCTCCCTCTCCCCAATGCCTGGCCTGCTTCTGCCATTGAGGCCATCATTTGAAGCCCATCATTTGAGATGTGTGAGTCCCACGTTACGATGAATACCATTTCTACTAACCAAAGTTTGAGAAAGCAGACCATGCTCTCTTGGGCTAGGAAGTTCCTAGAGGGAATGGAGGCAGGGGGTTGAGAAGCAGCAGGCTTGGAGGAGCAAAGCAGAGGCACAGAAAGCTAGGCTGTGTCGCTGGGAACCAGGTGTGGTTGGACAATCTTCCAAAGGCCGGAAAGCCCACTTCACTGGCAGTAGAGCTACCCTGGGATGCATTTGCCAAGAGAGCAGGAAGACAGCTGGGCTGTTGCTTTGTGGGGGCAGGGACCTGCCAATGCAGCTCGTGACACGATCAAAACTGACTCCTAGCATCTCAGAGATGCAGAGTCACCTTCAGAAGAGAGAACAATGGCCTAGCAAGAGCACTTGTTTGCTGCTCAGAGCCCCGGAGGAGCTTAGCTCTGCAGACCTGCTGATTGCAGGAATGTCTGAATAAGGGGCACCCTCAGAGCTCATTTAGCCAAATGCCTTTCTTCACAGGTGAGGAAACTGGGGGCCTCATTTGCCCTCTGCCTGGTTCTTTCGAGGTGTTGGCCTATCCACATACCAAGCCATGAGCACCACTTCAAAACTAACCTCAAAGAATGCCTAACCTTGGCAACTGGCCCAAAGCACTTCCTGCTTCCTGTGACAGGGCTTACTCTGTTTCATACTCCCTCTACCCACCATCTTAACGCCTGCTGCTTTTGGTCCCCAGTGTGGGCAATCCACTTGGACTTCCTCTGGTTTATGAACTTGGGCTGCCCCTCAGGTCTTTGCACTGCCCTGATTGTGCTGCCTTAGGCAGTGTCTGTAAAGAAAATCTTTTCTTCAGCCCCAGACACAGTTTCCCCCAACCCCCCGCAAGCATACACCTTCTAAGTCATGACATTTAGGCACTGTAGCCCAGAAAAACAACAATAATAATAATAACGAAAGCTCCTTGTCAGAGGTGAGATATTTTTTACCTTTTAAAATAAAGAACAGAATACTGGTACAAATATCAGCTCCAATTACATGATCCTGAGCACGTGAACCTCAGTTTTCTCCTCAATAAAATGGCGACTAAATGGGATATTGTGTGTAAGTGACTGGCAATAGGGAGTGCTCACTAATTTGTAGCTAATATTAGTAGTAGTAACAGATAATCTAATAACCTCTACCTCTTCGCCATCTATCAAGCTGGTGCCACAGAGCAAGTGTTTAGTAAGTGCTGAGTGAAAAAGATGTTTTTTTATTCAACAGGCAAAACCACCAGGTGGGGCAGGTACAGAAGATGCTGTTCTCCCCAGAGATGGAGACCTGAGGCTGGGTCTCTCACATCACAACTAGTGAGCAGCAGAGCCTGGACTGGAAAATTTTGTTTCCTGACTCCCTGTTTGGTCTTTACTGTTTTAATTCACCTGATCAAATTTAGGGCCAGAAAGGAATTTAGAGATTATCTAGTATAATCCCATCATTTCAAGGTTTGCAAACTAAGGCCAGAGAAACCAAGGACATTTAATAAGCCAAAGAGCTATTTGGCCAAGGAATACAGCCTAGGTCTCCTGACTCACAGTTTAGTGCTCTATCAACAATACAACAGCTTACTTTGCAAACATGGTCATCCTGGGCTTAGAGCTACCACAGCTTTCTAGGAAAACTTTACCCAAGTGGTAACTGCAAAGGCCTCCTACAATAACAGGTATGGACATGCACCTTCAGTGTGATTGGAAAAAAATATATCAGTGTGAAGCTTGATGACAACCAAGAGTGTGTCAACAGCCACAACTTGGTGATGTGGAGTACCATCTTTGAAGTGGACCCTACAATATTGCTGGAATGTCAAGCATGAACTCTGAGAAACAGCACCACTTGGCAGTTCCTTCTAAAGCAATAAAGACCGTTAAATGAGTCCAAAGTAGCACAGGATATTACTGTTTACATGCAACCCTTATCCCATGGCTGTAGGAAAGGGAGCCAAATTCCACAAGCTCTTTCCTTATAAGAAGCACTTTGCAAAACAGAAGAGGCCAGTATTGCTGCTTGGTCTGCTGTTCTTTCTTGAAGTCAGCTTCATTTGAAAATGAAAACTGCTGTCCTCAGAATTCAAGCTCCAACGGGGAAATGTATTAGGTTGTTTCACTTGCAGTTAATCTGAGGATGCAAAAGTTAAATGAGCATCCTGTTTACCTCAAATGAAGAACATAATGGGGAGGGGGCAGAGGTGAATAACTCATTAGTCAATGTAACTAAGAAGGAATCTCTGATGCTTCTAATTTAAAAGGATTCGAAATTTGAAGGGTTCCTAATGGAACAGGAGCGGATGTTTTCTATAGAAGAAAATCAACACCTTAGATTCTAATGGCACTCTTTTTTCCCCTTTGAAAATATCACCAAAACACATTTATTATCCATTTCTGTGCTGTTGCACAATAGTGGCTACAGAAATACGTGACTGACAGAAGAGGCCTGTCTCTATGTCCGTGGCTTGCCTTGGCCAAGCACACAAATCAGGATTACCTTGCTCTATTCCCCCAGGCACAAGCAAGTTAATGCCAGTGTCCACAGGCTCAGTAAGTGCCATGCTTCTTGGTTTTCTCTGATCCCATTATAAACAGCAAGTCTTGGACAAGTGGTCTGTCTTACATGCTTGCTTGAGTCTTGGCAGTAAAGGAGAAAGGCCTTTTTGAAAGCACCATCTTTGTCGCCAGTCTCCAAAAATGATAACATTTTACAGTAGGTTTTACTCTTGCTGCATTCACCTAACACATTTATTACAGGCCACGTTCTGGGCTCAGCATTAGAGAAGGGAGAAGAAAAAGGGAGGAAGCAATCAATTTTGTCTTGTGGAAAAGGGATTGGGCTTGATACTATTTGAGTTGGTCCTGGAAGACATGAATAGTGCTTCAGCAGGCAAGGGGGTGGGGATGGAGTACTAATGAGAGAGAAGATGTAAGAAGGAAAGAAGCTGGCTAATGGCTCATACGCTCATTTGCTTAAACAGTTTGAATCACTGGATTATAAAGGATTGGGCTGTTTTCTCAATGTGAATGAGTATATTCATGGAAGACATGCTTGTTATTAAAATGACGCAATGCCTTTTTGTAAAAGACTGTATGGAGTTGAAAGCAATGGTTCCCATAACTATGCTAGCACTCATTTATAAGATTTCTGAAGCTTCTAACAAACAGGAATTTGGTCTGTGTCTAATTGGGTTTTAATGGCTCTGGCAAAATTAAGAACTAGAGTAATTTGATATGGCTTTTTTTCATTCAAACTTTCTATCATCCTAATCTTCTTAGAAGCTACACATTATAACTTACCCTTATTAGACTATAAGCAAAGCCTGTATGCAAAGGAAAAATAATTAACCAGATATTTTTAGTATTATTAGATAAAAATATTACAGCCCTGGCCCAATGTCTGGTCAATAATGCCACAGGAAAAATTATTCATTACTTTCCAGCCTATTGATGAGAGATTTTATGAAAATCAAAATTATCTCCTGTACCATTAGATCTTGTGTCTGTAAAGATATGTTTTACATCTATACCCCTCATAGTGATATTATGTCTATGTCATTAACTGGGGAGGCACCCAAAGCTAATGATCAGTTATTCTCAAGGGTCTTCTAGGGTTCAGGAGCGTCTCCTTGTTCAGTTCTAATGTCCTGAAATATGTACCTACAGAATTTAGGTATTTTTTAATAGAAAGAGGCAGCTATCCCAGGTCTTACGAAAAATTGTAAAATTACAACTAGCCCTCTCTCCAGAACCCAACCCTGGGCATGTCACAGAATCGAGAGATGGGTAGTTCTGTCAAAATAGCACAAAAACAGTGAGAAAATTTCTTAGGAAACAAAAGGTGGATGGGTCAGGGATCTGAGTAAGGTAGAATTGGGGGAAAGGTAGCCTAGCAAACAAAAGGGGCAAAAGCAATGGACAGGAGTTAAGGTGGAAAAAGTCTTTTTTTTTTTAAGTGCCCTTTTTTCTCAATTCATTACCCTAAGAAGACCATTCTCTGACCTCCATTGCCACTGGGTGCCCACCACAGGTGGTAGGGTAACTTTGGGGTAAAACTGATGGGCTAACTAGGATGATGGGTACTAGATACCAAGTACTGGCCCTTAAGAGTTTTCCCCCACCTCCATTCATGCTCCAACACCCTGAATACTAGAGAACTACAACTAGAGAGGCTTCTCTTAAAATAAAGGCATGCCACGGCTGAGTTACCATTTGCTACCCTAGAGGTTCTCTCTCCAGAGCAATATCTCCCCACTATCAAATTTGTTAGAGGGGAGGGATACCAGCCAAGGCTTAAGTTTTAGTTGTTCCCCATAGTTACACATCACATTTCAAATTAGCCAATAATCCTAGTAAAATAGGAGCTCACAAGGAAAAACAGCCAATAGGTATTCACTGGAAAGCATGGTGGAACAATTAAGAATAGCAGCTAAAACTGAGAGAGGTTGTGCTCTCTCCAATACCAAGTGAACACAAAGGACTTGTGGCAAGAAGGACTGAAGATGGCTGAAGGAATCTAGCCCCTATGAGCTTTCAAAACTGACCTGCGAAGGTTCCTTTTTAGGACAGAATCCTACATTAAGGACAAACCACTGGAAGCGAAATCAAAATGAACAGGATAGTTTCTTCTGTTTCTGATATGGCTCAATAAACTCCTATTGTTCCCAACCCTTCTGAAGATACCAATTATAAACTCTGGCCAAAATGTAAAGAAACAACATTATGAAGGGACTAGAAAGTGAACAGAAGTAGGCAGATTTTGAAGGCAAGTTGACACTTGAAGAAAGGTATAGCACAAAGTGAGTTATCTATTTTTATGGCTTTTAGACTGAGCGCAAGCCAAAGCTGCCAAATGGCTAAGACACCAAGAGTAAGACACCTATAATAAACCGACAATCATTCTGATATGAAGAGCTACAGGACAGAGCTCAGGACAAACAAAGCCACTGGAAAGTAAGGGGGGAATCCCGTAAAGAAGAGAGCCATACAGAAGGAGGCTGAGTTTCTGTATATAACCTCTATCCAAATCTCAGCTGATCCCTGAACCACACATACATAGGACAGACTTCAGTTAAAGGTAAAAGCACTGAACTAACATTTCAGCTACCACCATAATTTAGAGTCTGAGTCTAACTAAGTTAACTATCTGCCAAAACCAAAATCAATATTTCTCAGATACAGAATTCGGAGTCTCCATAATCTAATATTGAAAATATCCATGATACAATCCAAAGTTATTCAACATATGAAGAACTAAGAAATTATGATCTATTCCAAGAGATAAAACAATCAACAGGGAGCAAACCTGAGATGATCCAGATGTTGGAATTGGCAGACAAGAATGTTAAAGCAAGTTTTATAACTATGCTCAAAGGAGTAAAAGAAAATATGCTCACAACAAAAGAAAAGATAAAAAAATCACAGCAGAGAAATATAAACCCTAAAAAAGATAACCAAATGAAAATTACAGAAATAGAAAATACAACATATGAATTTTTAAAAAAAATCGCTGGATAGGCTAAACAGCAGAATAGAAACAAAAGAGGAAAGTTTCAGCAAACTTAAGATAAAACTATAGAAATTGTTCACTTCTCTAGATACATAGACAACAGAGAGAAAAGTACATTAGGAAAAAAAAAATGAACAGAGCCTCAGGAATGTGTGGGACAATGCCCAAAGGTCTAACATATATGAAGTTAGAGTTCTAGAAAAAGAGGAGGGAGAGGATGAGATAGAAAAAGATCAAATGCATAATATTTTAAATTTCCATAAATATAAGATTCTAGAAGCTTAGCAAATTCTAAGAGGATAGGAAACAAAAATCTTGGTATATAATAGCAAAACTACTGAAAACCAAATATAATATAAAATCATAAAAATAGCCAGAGAAAAACAACACTTTACATATGGAGAAGAAAAAAGATTTGAATACGGCTGACATCAGAAATTATGGAGACCAGAAGAGGACCAACAACATCTTTAAAGTGCTGAAAAAAATGTCAATCCAGAATTCTATACCCAGCAAATATTAATAGATTCTTAAAGAAAGAAGGCAAAACAAAGATATTTGGAGATACAACAAAATTAAGAAAATTCTTTGCCAGTAGACCTGAACCACAAGAAATGCTAAAGGTGTAGAATAGCTCTACTGCATGGTACCCCAATGACCATTTTTGTTTCCACATGGGCTACTTAAGCAAGGCTTGACCACAGTCTGACCTGGGTCTTGGGAGAGCACCCTGCAATTCTTCTTAGTGCAAGGGAATATAAACAGCCTGGTAAGGAACAATCCCAAGGCTGTTTCTCATCCATCTTCCTACTGTCCGTTGAACAAAGAACTTTCTACCCTGTTCCCACCTTAGAATATGGCTGCATAAAAACGCTTGGTTATAGTTTAGAGTTGATTCCTCAGTGGCAGAACAACCACCTGTCCATGCCACCTGTCACCTGGCCCCTCTGGTTAAGTGTAATACTATGAGACTAGACATGTGGGTAGCTAATGCCATGTTGATCTTTCTGTTTTTGTCTCACTAATAAACTGAATCCATTTGGGCTTGCTGTCTCCTTGCTAGCTGAATCTATGGAAGTGTGACAAGCTAACCTAACAGATGCACAAGTGATCCTATTGGCTTTGTTAGCCACACCACTGCTGCCTAGATACTGACCTCTTGACAAAAGGAACTTCTTCATCAGGCTGAAGGGAAATGAATCAAGATGAAAATGTATATACTCATTTAAAAAATAAAGCAGAAATGATAAATATCTGGGCAAATATTTAAAAAGTAATTTTATTCTTCTTAATTTGTTAAAATTCATAGGACTCTTTAGAGCAAAAATTATGACATTTATTTATAGGCTTTATATATATATGGAACACATGTAAAAACTATAGAAAAAAGAACAGGGAGGGGTTAAACTGGCTCCTAATGTTGCAAGCTTTCTACATTTTATATGAAGTCTTATAATATTAACTTTACTTAGATTGTGAGAAATTAAAGATATATATAGTAATCCAGAGAGCACATATTAAAACTACTGTAAAAAGAAATATCTAAAAAGCCAATAACTTATATCATGCAGAGAATTTGGAGTAAAATGCTTAAAAATAATTTTCTTTGCCTTAAACTTGAAATAGGCTAACATTAAATTCCCTTTTCCTATCTTGGTTGATAAAAATGGTATCTGGATAAATGACTTAAACATTTTTTAAAGGCAATAAATAAACGAACATGGGAAGACTTAACATTGCAAAGGTGCCAATGATCCCCAAAGTAATGTGTAATTCAATGCTATTCCAATTAAAGCTCTAGCATTGCTTTTGAAAATGTTTCCTTTTAAATAATTATAGACTTACAGGAAGTTGCAAAAATAGTTCATAGAGTCCACCGAAGACTTTCCCTGGCTTCCCCCAATGGTGACATCTTCTATGCATTATCATAAAATACACTTAACTAAACTACAGACCTTATTCAGTTTTCGCCAGTATTTATATTCACTCGTGTGTGTGAGAGTGGGTATAGTTCTATGCAATTTTATCACACGTGTAGATTCATGCAATCATCATCACAATCAAGGTAAAAGACTGTTGCATCACCACAAAGGCATTCCCTCATGCTATTTCTTTATAATCACACCCACTCCTCACTCTTGTTCCTGTCCCCTGACAACCACTAATCTATTCTCCACCTCTGTATTTTGTCATTTCAAGAGGGTTATATAATGGCAATCATATGGTATTGACCTTCTGAGACTGGCTTTTTTCACTAAGCATCAAATACTTCAAATCCATCCAGGATTTGTCAAGTAGTATTCCATGGTAGGGATGTACCAGAGTTTGTTTATCCATTCACCCACTAGAGGACATCTGGGTTGGTTCCAGTTTAGGGTTATTGAATAAAGCTATAAACATTTGTGCACACATTTTTATGTGAGCATGAGGTTTCATTTATCTGGAATAAATGCCTGGGAGTGTAATTCCTGGGTTTTATAGTAATTGCATGTTTAGTTTTTAAAGAAACTGCCATCTTTTCTTTCAGAGTGGGTATACCATTTTACATTCTTACAAGCAATAGATGAGAAATCGATTTTCTCCACATCTTCATCAGCATTTGGTGTTATCACTATTTTTTTATTTCAGATAATCTAATACCATAATAATATCCCATTATGGTATTAATTTACATTCCCAGAGGCATAATGCTATTGAGTATCTTTCATGTTATTTGCCATCTGTGAATCCTGTTTGGCAAAATGTCTCTTCATGTCTTTTGCTAATTTCCTAATTGGATTGTTTATTTTTTTCTGAGGAGTTTTCAGAGTTCTTTATACATCCTAGACACAAATCCTTTGTTGGACATGTGGCTTGCAAATATTTTCTCCCAGTCTGTAACTTGTCTTTTATTCTCTTAACAAGGTGTTTCATAGAGTAATAGTTTTAAATTTTTTTTTTTGATTTTTTAAAAGTTTTATTCGACGAGTCGCAATTTACAAATATTTTCTTTTATAGATCATGCTTTGGGTATCAAGTCTAAGAATTCTTCATTAAACCTCAGATCTGAAAACTTTTTCCTATGTTTTCCTCTAAAAGTTTTATAGTTTATATCTTACATTTAAGTCCATGAACCATTTTGATCCAGTTTGCTTTAAAATACATCCTGAATAAATGGGCAAAGGACAAGCGTATACAATTCATTTCTTCACAGGAAGAAATGCAACTACTAGACAAATATGGAAAACTCAGTCTATTAATCAAAGAATGCAAAATTGCAATAACAATAAAATTTATATTTTTAAGCAATTGAATTAGTACAAAACCAGGCAATTTGTCCTGCAGAAATCCTCACACTCTGGATTTGGTTGATTGCTTTGTCACGCTGTTTGAAAATGTAGGTTTTATTGTTATTCAGGCATAGCGTCGCCAATAGATCAGGAGACAACTGTCATTGAAAAACAGTTTGTTACAATTCCAAGAGGAAGTGGCACACCATGGCACACCATGCAGGGCTACCTGGGGAAGTGCCAAGGTCAGTCAGGAGGCAAAGGGAGCAAGGAGCAAAAGCCTGTATTGTGTTTTTCACAGGAAGGAATGGGTGAGGCAGGGAAGCCAGCTGAGCCAACTTAGAATAGGATAGTTTAAATAATTTCAGTGGGCTCTGGGATATAGGAGTGGTCCATAGTTGTCCAATACCTGAGCTGGGCAATAGTGTCCTTGACTACAGGAGACTGATAAAAGGGGGTAGGTGGTGGTATGAACTCAGGACTGGTTGGTTTTCATATCAAAGATGTGCTTGCAGGCAAGTTGTTTGTTATCTCTAGGGATTAGCTAACTGAGAGGGGCAGTTCCTTCCTGAGTCCAGAAGGCCACGAGATGTCAAAGCACCATAAAATATAGAAAACAAAAAATCATGATTAATACACATGGTGTTGAACAGATAATTCACAAATACATATAGCATATATTTATAAATGGCCCTTAAACATATGAAAAGATGTTTCGACTTACTCATAGAGAAATACAAATTAAGACACTACCAAGATATCATTTCTCACCTATCAGGTTGATGAAAACTAAAAAGTAGGAGAACACATTTTACTGGTGAGACTAGGGAGAAACAAGTGCTCTCAAGCATTGCTGTTGGGAATGCATGTTGGTACAACTCTCATGGAGGAAAATTTGTCACGAGCTAACAAAACTATTATTAAATATAACGTGCACTTACCTTTTGACCCAGCGACCCTACCTTTAAGAATTAACCATGAAGACATACCTCCAACAATATAAAAATACATATGCAGGCCGGGTGCGGTGGCTCACGCCTGTAATCCTAGCACTCTGGGAGGCCGAAGCGGGCGGACTGTTTGAGCTCAGGAGTTCGAGACCAGCCTGAGCAAGAGCGAGACCCCCCGTCTCTACTAAAAAAAAAAAAAAAAAAAAAAAATAGAAAGAAATTATCTGGACAACTAAAAATATACAGAAAAAATTAGCCGGGCATGGTGGCGCATGCCTGTAGTCCCAGGTACTCGGGAGGCTGAGGTGATAGGTTCGCTTGAGCCCAGGATTTTGAGGTTGCTGTGAGCTAGGCTGACGCCACGGCACTCACTCTAGCCAGGGCAACAGAGTGAGACTTTGTCTCAAAACAAAACAAAACAAAACAAAACAAAACATATGCACCAAGGTTTTTTTATTGTAGTACTGTTTGTCACTTCAATATATTAGAAGCAGTTGAAATGCCCCCAATTAGAGAATGCTTGAATAAAGTATAATATATCCAATCAATGGAGTTCCTTAAGAAAAGGAACACCTGTAACAAAAGAATAAGCATTATCTCTATGAACTGATATGGAGTGTTACTTTTAAGTGAAAAAAAGCAAATGGTAAGAGAGTTTTTATAGTATGGTATCCCTCATGTAGGAAAAATGAGATATAAGAAAATTTAATGCATCTGCTCATTTGTACAAAAAGAAAAGATAAACCAGAAATTATCAATAAACCATAGTTTGCTTACCTATGGAAGTGGGCAGGAACAGGATGAAAAGAAGTGGAGCTAAGACTACTATATATTAGGGTTGATCAAATATGTGAATATATTTTAGATAATGAGTGTCAGCTTTCTCACTGTTGGAGAAAGGAGTTAAAAATAAGGAAAGGAGGAAGGCTAGAATGAGCCCTGTGCTGTTAGATTGGAATTATAGGTATCAATATGAACTCGTGTTTTTTAAGATAGATAGATGGATAGATGCTAAAAATTTGCATAGCCTCAGAGTATCTCTCCCCAAGATTCTTATTAATTATAAAGGGAAAACTAGTAACTTTACAGTGGAGAAAACTGGAAGACAATCCCTTAATGAAGTGATTTAAAATTAACATCACCGATAATGAGACACATAGATATCGTGAACTCCCAGATATGGTGCACTGAGAAGGGAACACACACTTTTGCAGCATTGTCAGAAAAACATAAACTCAGTATAATCATAAGAAAACATCAGACAAACCCAAATTGAAGGACGTTCTACAAAATAATTGACGAGTACCCTTCAAAAGGGTCAAGGCTTTGAAAGACAAGGAAAAACTGAAAAACTGTCCCAGATTAGAGAGGGATCCTACATTAGATACCAAAACAGAAAAAGGACATCAGTGGGTCAACTGGTTAAATTTGAATGACATGTAAATTAGTTAGTAGCATTACATCAATGTAAATTTACTGGTTTTGAAATTTTACTGTGATTATGTAAAGTGTTAACATTTGGTAAAGCTGTATGAAATAAACTCTGTACTATTTTTGCAAACTTTTGTAAGTTGAAACTTATTTTAAAATAGAAAAAATTTTAAAAAGTTTCTGCCTGTATTAATGTCAAGTTCATTAAGGGCTCCATAGGTTATTTTTCATGTGGAGGCTAAAAAACTGGATTGTGGCTTGGAGAGTCCCCAAGCAACAGTGACTAGAAAAAAAGGGCTGGGCGCAGTCGCTCACACCTTTAACTCTAACACTCTGGGAGGCTGAGGCGGGAGGATTGTTTGAGCTCAGGAGTTCGAGACCCGCCTGAGCAAGAGTGAGACCCCGTCTCTACCAAAAAAATAGAAAGAAATTAATCAGACAACTAAAAATATATAGAAAAAATTAGCCGGGCATGGTGGCGCATGCCTGTAGTCCCAGCTACTCGGGAGGCTGAGGCTGGAGGATCACTTGAGCCCAGGAGTATGAGGTTGCTGTGAGCTAGACTGATGCCACGGCACTCTACTCAGAGCAACGGAGTACAAAAAAAAAAAAAAAAAAAAGAAAAGAGGAAAAAAGAAAGAAAAGTTAGTGCCATGCTCCCTGAGCAAGACTCCAAAAACTTGCTCCTTCAGGATCCCAAAGCAAGGTTGGTAAAAGAGGTAGCTAATTATCAGGTGAGAGCAAGAGGGCCTTCCAATTTCTAGATAAGATTAAAAAAGAAGATTATGTCCATGGGCAATTAATGAATCCTCTTTTTATGACTACAATGATGTTATACAAAAGACCAAAACTAATCAAGAATTAATCAAAAAGATAACAGGGGCTTCAGTTATCCAAGATAATGCAATAGGAACTGAAATTTAAGCTAATCCAATTTTCCAGTTGGACAAGGAAGTTCAGATTCTGACCTTCCCTCCCCAGAGATAAGACCATGTGCAGTGGCAAGAAACTGAACAAAACCAAAAGGATTCCCAAGAAGTGGAAATACTACACAAGAGCTCTAAGAAGAACAGGGAGGTTTTTTTCCTACCCAACCCATTCTCCTCCCAGGAAGGGACAAAACAAATGAAGAAAGAAGAGGAGTTTTGGATCTGGCCATTGGTCTCTAACCTTCTGACCCCTTACTGACCATCATTTCCTGCTGCAGGAAAATCCCTTTTCCTTTTATTTCACAATCTGTTGCCTTAAGTTCAGTATCCTTCAGTTAGCATTTAAAGCTCTTCACACCATGGTCCTAACCTTTCTGTCCAATCACATGTTTATTTCTGAAGCATAGATCTTAGTGGTTAAAAATATAGGCATTGGAGTCTGACAGACCTTGTTTGAATTCCATGTTCTGCCATCTCTTGGCAGGTGACCAAGTTACTTAATTGCTCTGAGCCTTAGTCTTCTAATTTGTAAAGTAGGGATGATACTGTCTATAACTAATGAGATTGTTGTGGCAATCAAACAAAAGAATGCACGTAAAGCACTTAAAGTTATGCATGGCACAGAGTAAGGACTCAATACATAGGGACTATTACTACCCCGAAATGGATCCTATAATTTCTCACCTTGTTACTTTCACTCGTGCTGCTCCTTCCTCCTAAAATACCTCTGCCTGTAGAAATTATATCTGTTGTTTAAGTCTGGTCGCTAAGGCTACCTTTTCAAGAAGTCTTTCCTTTTGCTCCACCAGGATATTCTATCCCTGCTCTGAACCTCCAATTCATTTGTACTCCTCCCTCAGCACCTCCTTCGCACTGATTTGTGTACCTACACACTGTGCAGGGCTGAGCCTGCACTGAGCAGGTGCTCCATGGCTATTTACTGAATTAAATCCGCATGGTGTCCAAATGTTACATGATTTCCTGGAATTTTTAGTAAGAATTCCAAGTACCTGACCAATAACTCAAATAATTCCATATGCCAGAGTTTTTGCTTACGCCCTCAAGTCAGTGTTAAAAACACATGACCAAGAATTGAATTGGGGTAAGAAAACATAGAGCAGAGGATGACAGGGAGGAACCCTGTGGGCATTTGCTGATGTAATAATGTTGGCTTTTGGGATGTGCATTGTGTCATATGTGTTTTGAGGGCCTGCCACTGCCATTTTCTGTTCTGTCTGGCCTCTTTTCTTTGGGATTTGCAACAAAGGATAACTATGGAAAGTTTAAAAAATGGTTCATAGGTGAATATCCTAAACATATACAAATGCCTTTTAGATGAATGAAAAGAAAAAGATGGCATTTACCTACAGGAAGGGTAAAGAAATAATTCTCATGCCCCTCTCAACCTTGGTGTCTCTTGCTGTGCCTGCTTTCAAACACCAACAAAAAATGCCAAGGCCTTTATCAAAAAGTCCCAAAACGATAAATGTTGGCGTGGATGCGGAGAGATAGGAACACTCATACACTGCTGGTGGGACTGCAAACTAGTGCAACCTCTGTGGAAAGCAATATGGAGATACCTTAAAGAGATACAATTAGAAGTACCATTCGATCCAGCAATCCCATTACTGGGCATCTACCCAAAAGATCAAATGATACTCTATGAGAAAGACACCTGCACCCGAATGTTTATAGCAGCAC
>RJWJ010019014.1:0-30892 GCA_004363605.1 Indri indri
CCTTGAAAGACATGTTCATGAGACTGGACTTCATCCTAAGAAAGTTACGTGGTTTGGAGTGGGGAAATGACATGATGAGATTTCCTTTGCACAAGGATTCCATTGGTCGTGGGGTAGAGAATAGAGGTAAATGGAGGAAAGGCTATCACTTGGTTGTGGTTGTCTGTACTCTAACTTTGTAGACCAAAAACTCCAGAAGAATAGAAATCATTCAGCCTAATTTCTCCCTACCCTTTCGGTGTCATGAAAGAACCCACAGATCAGTTGTGTTCGAGTGCCAGCTCTGCAATTTAATAACTCTAATATATTAGGGAGACACTTCCTGTCTGATCAGAGCCCACTACATATTGGGCCCCAGGAAGACAACAGTGAGCAAGAATGAAAAATCTTTACCTTTATTAAACTCTAATTGGGAAGACAGACTATAAGCAAATAAATAAAAAACTAGATAATTACACTTTGTGATAAGTGCTATGAAAGAAATAAAAAAGGATGATGAGATAGAGCTAAAGAATGAGAATTAGTCAGCCCCTGAAGAGCTAGGGGTAGGAGCGGGGAGAGCTGGGTGTGGTGGCACGTGCCTGTCATCACAGCTATTCTGAGGCTAAGGCAGGAGGATCGCTTGAGCCCAGGAGTTCAAGGCTGCAGTTAGCCATGATCGTGCCACTACACTCCAGCCTGGGCAATAGAGCAAGACTCATTTCCAAAAAAGCAAACAAAAATCTGAAAAAAAAAAACAAAAAAACAGAGCTGGGGGAAGAACATTACAGGCAGAAGGTATAGCAAGTACAAAGTCTGTGAATGAGAAAGGGCTGAATAGGTCAGGTAAAAGAAACCCTAAACTACCAGGAGATTAAGTTTTATTCTAAGAGCAAGAGAAGCCAAGCGAGGGAATCAACATTTCCAGACTTACATTTTTGCAATGTTGTTCTGGCTGATGAGTGGAGAATGAATTGGAGAGGGAGAAAGTGAAAAGAGAGAGACCAGCAAGGAGACTATAGCAATTGTCCAGAAAAAATGAAAGTGGCTTAAATAATAATAATTAAGGCATCTATAGCATTTACAGACTTGTAAGCAATTTTTTCATGGATGATTTACTTGGGGGAAGTTTTGGACAAAAATCACTGAAAATGTATTACCCAATGATATAGTTTGGGTGTTTGTCCCCTCCAAATCTCATGTTGAAATTTGATCCCCAATGTTGGAGGCGGAGCCTGGTGGGAGGCATTTGGGTCATGGAGGCAGATCTCTCATGAATGGGTTGGTGTCATTCAATCTGCAATGAGTGAGTTCTCACTGTTAGATCACGTGAGAGCTGGTTGTTTAAAAGAACCTGGCATGTCCTCCTCTCTCTCTTACTCCCTCTCCCACCATGTGACATACATGCTCCCCTTTTGCCTTCCACCATGATTTTAAGCTTCCCGAGGTCCTCACTAGAAACAGATGCTGGTGCCATGTTTCTTGTACAGACTGCAGAACTGTGAGCCGAATAAACCTCTTTTCTTTATGAATTACCCAGCCTCAGGCATTTCCTTTATAACAATGCAAAATGGACTAAAATGCCCAATTTGTAGTCTTCCATCATTTTATTTTTACATTTTTCAAAATACAGAAATTGAAGTATTTATAGTATTATCCTGTGTACCTATCACCAAGATTCCACAATTAACCTTTTGCTATTCTTGCTCTGTCACAAGCGTATCCCTCTAATCATCCTTTTATCGATCCACCTTATTTCTTGATGCATTTCAAAGTAAGTGCAGACTTCAATACCCTTCACTCCTAAACATTTTAACACGAACCCAATTAACTGAGGAACTATGTTTTTCATAATTTGCTTTTTTATTTTGTCATTAAATGCATATTTGAAATGCACAAATTTAAATATACCACTCAATGCATTTGACAAATGCATGCACTCAGGTATGCCCCAGTCTCTCATACTCCTCTTCTTTTGGGATTCCAATGACACTTTATGAGACTTTTTGATATTTTCCCACAGCTCCTTAAGGCTCTGTCAATTTTTTTCTATCTCTTTTCTCTGTTCTTCAGGTTGGATAACATATTGATCTATCTTCAAGTTCACTTTCTTCTATTATTTCCAATCTGTTGTTAATCTCATCTGGTGATTTTTTTTTTAAATTTAGCTTTGTATTTCTTAGTTCTAGAATTTCTTGTGGTTCTTTGTTATAGCTTATGTTTCTCTGCCAAATTTTCTTGTTTTTAAAATTCATTATAAAGATATTTTTCTTTGTAATATTGTACCTAGTTATAATAGCTGTTTTAGAATCCTTGTCTGCTAATTTTAATATCTGTATCAGTAGTCTCCGCTGATTGCCTTTTCTTTTGAATATGGTTCATTTTTTCTGTTTCTTTGTGCATTATATAAAGTAATTTTGATTTGTATCCTGGACATTTGGGTGACATTTTGTAGAGACTCTGTATTCTGTTAAGTTCTTCAGAGGAGTGTTGATTTTTTTCAGCTTAAGACTATATATGTATGTATATGTGTGTGTGCGTATACATATATATATTAAGCAGGAAGTTAACATGGCTGAATTTATACTAAAAATTCTTTCTTTCCTGAAGTGAGCAGCAGCTGAAATCTCAGTTCAGTTTTTAATTTAGTCTTATCTTGATTGCTTGGAATCTGCCCCACACATGTGTGGTTTAAATGAGAAACTCTTCCAGTTCCTTTTATTACCGAAAGTTCGGCACTTCTCCCCAAGGCTCTATCAGAAGAACAAGGACAAGTGGTTTGAGGAGAAGGAAAGAGGAGTTTATTAATTTGCTGGCAAATGAGGAGGTTGGCAGACTCCCATCTGAAAGTACCAACGTCCTGTTTCTGAGCAGAAGTACAGAGCTTTTAAAGGTTCTAATTAATCCCATAATCCCATCTTTAGCTAAGACAATCTTGTGACCTCCACCAGGACAATTCCCTTGAGCCATCTCCTGTGGCACAAAGAACAAAGGACACTCTCCTGCCCCTCCCAACCACTGGCCTGAGGCAGGGGTGTAGGTTTTAGTTCTCAAAAAGGGTGAGGGAGCTTTGAAGAGACAGAAAACATTTTTACCCTTTTGCAGGCCATTTTCTCTGTTATACTTTCCTGTAAATGTTGACTCCCTTTTAGTATCTGTCTGCTTTTTAGTCATTCCACAGGGCCTTCAGAAAACAGTTTTCTAATATTTAGTCCAGAATTTAGCATTTTTTTTCTGCAGGAATGTTGGTCTAATAAGAGCCAACTAAAGACTCTAATCTCTGTTCTAAGCAGTTTACACATGTTGACTCATTAATTCTCACAACCCTATCAATACTATAAGATGGGCCATTTTATAGATAAGGAAACTAAGGCACAGAAAAATTAAGTAGCTTGACCAAGATCATACAACTAGTAAAGAGAGAAACTCCAGAGTGTGACCTTCGAGCACTTCTTGAGGTGGGATGTTAGCATTGCACACAGAAACAGGAAACAGATATGAAAACTGCTAAGGAATTAGAATCTCTCTAAGACTTGGAGAGATTACATGTGAGGGAGTGACAGAAAGGGAAGAATCTAAGTGCTTTCTATGTTTTTATTTGGGAAAATGGGATAAATGGTTATACAATTTACTGATTAAAACTGGAGGAACATTTAGATTTTGTTGTTTTTGTAGAGGGGAGCATTTTAAATTTGTTAATTTGAGATCCTATTAGACATAGACATTCAGATAGAGTTGTCCAGTAGGCTGTTGGGAATATGAGTGTGGAGCTTATGGGTGGGTTGGTTAGAGCTGGATAGCTGGATATACAACTCTGGTAGTCAGCAGCATGTGGGTGTCCTTTAAAGCCATTGGATTGGATGAGATAACTAAGGAAAAAGTACAGATAGAGAAGAGCAGATGGCCCACGGAAAATTTGGAGGCACTTAAACACTAAGAGACTGGGTAGAATTTGGTGAAAGAAACCAAGAAGGAGCAACCAGTAATTCTGAGGAAAAACCAGGAGAATATAGTGTCATGGAAGCCAAGAGAAGAGAAAGTTTTCAGAAGGAGATGGTAATGTGCATGAAATTCTGCTGGAAGGTTTAGAAAGATGAGGTCAGAGAAGTGTCTATTGAATTTAGCCAAGTGGAGGTCAGTAGAGTAATAAGGTTGGAGACCAGATTGGAGTAGGTTGAAGAATCCATATTCGAATAAGGAAGTAAAGATAGCATGTTTTGAATAATTATTTAGTAATATTAAAAAGGTTTGTTGTGAATGGGGAACAGAGGAATGAGGAATTTTTTATGGAAGTGGGAATGATACAGTAGAGGGAGACACTTACCAACATTAATTATTAATCAAAAACAGCTGATGTGGCAAGCTTATTGAATTGTTTTGAAAGAATCAAATGATTTCTGCAAGACTGCTCTATAGACTATAAGCTGCCTGAAGAATATTTTTAGGAATGTGATTTTTCCAGGCTTTGTAATTTTTGTGGGTCTTTCTGTGTTTATCTTATACAGTAAATACTTGATGATCAAGGTCCATGTTTTAACTTCTTTCCTGTAATGTTACATAAAAATTGATGTTTAACAAATACATTTTCTAAATGATTTCCTTTGGAGCTTTTGCTAGTTGTTTCAGTTCCCTGGACTTTATTTTACCGTTTTAAAAATAGAAGGTAAATGATGAAGAAATGTGATTACTCTCTGAGAGAGAGGTTCAAACATATTGCTGAATGAAAAAAGTTTTTGGAAAACAACATATAATGTAAAATTTCATTTTTGCAAAATTTTATGTATACATAAGTGTATTTATTTCATTCAACTTATTTATTTTATATATCAATATTTGGAAATACTTTAAACAAAATATCTAAAGAAAATTATGTTTATTAAAACTTAACAACATGAAATAGTAAAACTAAACAACATGAAAACAAAACCATGCAAAAACAGATAATAATGTTTTCTTTCGTAAGGTAAGATAACTGTTAGCATTTATAAAGGGATAACTGTCAAAATCAAGGTGGCTTACATGGAGAGAGGTCCAGCTTGGTTTATTTGAGCCTGAGCCCATAAAGGACAGTGTTCATTCTGAGCTTTCTAGTATTTCTAAGTGAAGTCAAAAATCAGGCTGGATCCAGGTGTCTTTTGGTCCTTCCTTAATTTTCCCATTTTCTATGAGTCCATCCTTCAGCAGAATCCGCCTCGATCTGTGCTTTGCTAATAGTAACAACTCTACTTCCTGACCCGTTTCTGTAAGCAACTTCTTTTGGCTCTTCCTTTGAATAATTTTGTCAGTTAAATTCTGATTCCTTCTTTTTATTCAGGGCTTTATCCTGAGAACGCTCAGGAATCCTGAGTCCCAGCTCAGTGTCAGTTTTGGAACATAGATTTCCTGCCTGGCTCTGCAGGACAAATGCTGCTCTGCCAGTTTTTTGTGGCTTCGTTCCACTGTATCTGCAGAGGCCAATGGTAGGCGTCATGTCCTGGTGCCCTCTGATGCAGCCTACCACTTGATCAGCTGTACCTTGGCATAGATCCCTATGTTCCAGCATTCTTTGTGATTGTCCTTTTTAGATTAGAAGTGCTTTATAAGAAATTGGTAACTGCTTATTTGGCTGCTGGAAAGAGAGTCACATTTTGTCATTTTTCCAATAGTTTTCTTTGCTTTTAAAGGTCACCTGAAGGTGAAGTTGTTGCAGGACATTTTCTTGCGCTGTTCCCTCTGCGTTAAGGCTCATTCTTTCTCCTTATCTAGTACAGCCCTCCCTTTGAGGTCAAGCTGAAGTCCTAGCCACTCTGTGAAGCCTTCCTTATCACCCTGCCTCCAGGATTTGCACTTTCTGTACTCGGGTAACACGTAAGGTCTGCACTAACTTTTTCAAACTTTGTGCTGCCTATCTGTTATGTATAAGCTTTATTTTCCCAATTAGGCCATCAGCTTTGTTCTTTCGCTCATTTATTCGAAGTACAGGCTTTGGATGGAGGAAGAGTGCCTGGAATCCTGTCTCCATCACCAGTTAGTTGTATGACCTTGTTCAAGCCACTTGCTATCACTATGCCTCATATCATATCTGTTCAATTTGGTTATAGTACCATACTTTCACGGTTGTTGGGAGGGTTAAATGAAATAACACACACAATGTGTTTAGTACAGTGTGTGGCACACAGTATTCAATAATTATTATCTTTTGTACTCTTATAATTTATGTAGTTGAAAACATTGGTAAAATAGTTATGAAAAAGATAATATTCTACAGAAATAGTTTCTGCCCTGCCAAACCCAATAAGAAGCCAGAGGGCAAAAGAATCCGTTGAAGTACTTCATAGAGATCAGCCTACTGGAAAAGTCAGGAGAGTGGATGGAAGAGATGGGGATATATATAAGGTACCTGGCGAAGTCATTTATCCTTCTAAGCCTAAAGTAATCCTGAGAATGTTTTAGTTTTATAATAAAATAAGCCACTTGAAACAAAAAAAAGAAAGAAAGAAAAAAGAAATAGTTCTTCCTTGATGGAATTTGCATTCTAGGATTTAATGACTAATTTTCCAATTATTTATTTGAATACTATTCTTTTAAAAAGTATGGGGTGCTATAAAAATGTCTGTCTCCTCCTGGAAGTCTTAGGGAGGTTCCCCTGAGGAAGTGATAAATGAATTTAGATCTGAGAAAGGAATAAGTATGAACCAGCTGAACGTCAGGAGGAGTATTCTAGGCCGGGGGAACAGCATGTGTGGGGACTCTGAGCTGGAGGAGAGCGTGGGGTATTTGAGGATCTGAAAGATGGCCAGGGTGGCTGGAGCGCAGCGGTTGAATGAGGAGAAAGCTCCAAAAGAGCCAGGCCTGGGTTTTGTGTCTGTCATTTTCCTAATATCTTGTGTTTATATATTAAGGTGCTCAATTCATACTTGTTAATGATTTAACGTCCACATGGATAAAGCTGGTTCATCTGATTCCTTTAGGCATGGAAAGAAAGTGGTTTTCTGGGTATATGGCATATCAATGAGAGTCTAGTCGGGAAAACAGAAACTGCACTGGGCATTTCCATGTGAGAATTTAATATGAGGAGCTCGTTGAACAGGCACTGGAGAAGCATACAACCAAGGGGGATGCGGAGGTAACAAGAGAGTAACTATAAGAAGCCGCAACCTCTCTAGACCAGAATCTTAAGCTTTGTCCTCATGGCCTCTCTCCCACACTCAGTCTCTCCCAAAGTCCTATCTTTGCAGCCCGGAGAGCCAGAACTCAGAGTCCTGTGTGTGGGGAGAAGGTGGAGGGTGCGGGTCTGGGCGCTGCCTAGCAGGTGCTGGCACCCTAGGAGCTCAGAAGAGCTGGGAACACGTCCCAGCTAGTGCTGGTACCTGTATCTCTAAGAGGGCGCATTCAAGTTAGTTCTAAGAATACTGGAAAAAAGCAGGAGACTGAAGCCAACTGCTCATCCCGGGATGGAGGGCCATTGCTAAGGTGAAGATGACAGGAACAGGAAGAAAGCAGAAAGGAGCTTGCCATTTAGTCTCCCTCTAGTGGCCAGTGTGGGTGGAAACTGACAGGGTGTCCCCAGGTAAAGCAGAAACGTGCTGTGCGGAGCCCGGGACCCAGCATCACATGACGAAGACATGAGGGGTGAAAGATAAGAACAGGGGAGAAGGTGGGTGTCCGTGGTGGGATGTGAAGGGTGACCAGGTCTTGCTTTGGGCTAGCATTTGGCTGTCTATTTTCTGCCTTTCAATATACAATAAGTTACATTCAAAGTCTTTGCAGAAAAGCTATTTCGTTAACTCGTTCTTTTGGAAGTAGTGAAAACGAATTCTGCTAATGCAGAAACGGAGAAAACCTCTTTGTAAGTTTTACGCCATTCCAGTTTCTGAGTTACAGTATATGAATATATATTCATACATACATACATATAGATAGCAGACGTATTTATTTAAATATATAATATTTATTTAAGTACATATTTTTAAATTAATGAAAAAGAACAAAACTTTGTAATATCTCCCTGTTGGGCTTAAAGCTTCTGGAAACCAGGATACACTTTCGTGAAAAGGATACCGCAGATGGTTATACAGGCCAGTTTCAGCTCCTAAAGGCTCCTAAAAGCTCCTGTCATCTACCAAATCTCTTGTCTGTGAACTCCAGGGAAAAGCTCTACTTTTCCACCAGCTCCTTGGTGGTTGATTGCCAACTCCCCAGGATTTAGAGAATCACTCGTACCTTTCTCCCAGTAGCTGCTCTAGGTTTTCTTTGGCTGGTGAAACTGAGTAGGAACCACCCAGAGTCCTGCCCAGGGACCCTTCTATTATCCCCCACTGCATGGTGTGAAAGATTCTGTCACCTAAACCACAAATTATAGGCTCAGTATTTATAAATAAAAGTATTCTTAAGAGTTAACCATTATTTCAACATCAAGTTGACTGAATTCCAACCATAAGCACATTGATGTTTTAGTTATGCCAAGCAATTCTAACAAAGATAAGAATGTGATTTTTACTAGATATTTTAGAACATTAAAAATAATTATTGGAGTCCCCTATACTAGTTTTAAGTACCTCAGGAGACACAGGCTTGGTATAATTACAATTTTTTTCATGTGTGCTACATTAAAAGGTATGTTTGCATGGAAGATCTATTTAGTGCAAAAGTGTGACTTTTGGCCACTTCCTCTTGTTCAATGACAATACTTGAGTAAGTACCTTAATTCCTTTATTTCAACTCCCATATATCCCAGAGAATTAGTGAAATCAATACTTTGGGCCGGCACGGTGGCTCACGCCTGTAATCTTAGCACTCTGGGAAGCTAAGGTGGGAGGATCTCTTGAGCTCAGGAGTTGGAGACCAGCTTGAGCAAGAGAGAGACCCCATTTCTACTAAAATAGAAAAAATTAGCTGGACATGGTAGTGTGCGCCTGTAGTCCCAGTCACTCAGGAGGCTGAGGCAGGAGGATCGCTTGAGTCCAGGAGTTTGAGGTTGCTGTGAGCTAGGCTGACACCACGGCACTCTAGCGCAGGCGACAGAGCAAGACTCTGTCTAAAAAAATAGATAAATAAATACGTACATGCTTTAGAAGAAGCTGTTACTATGAAATTTTTGTATAAAAGGATCATTGAAATGTTATTTATCAAATTGACTCATCTGTCTGAAACATTCATTTCCTGAAATAATCCTTGGTTATTATCTATAATAATTGAAACCTTATTGTTTTATTTCACCTGCTTTCTCTGTTCTGATTTTCAGCATTAGAAAGCAATAATAACCTTGGCAAAAGATAATCCCAGTAGATCATTATCTCCTGGCTAGTCTTAGCTGGCTATTAATTCCTCAGAAATACCACATGGTTTGTTTCATTGTTTAAATCAACATAAACCAGAATTACTGGCAGCCACAAACAAAGGTCTGATAATTCAGTGTTCCACTGTAAAACAAAACGCATTTTTTTATGAAGACTGCAAAGAAACATGGAAATAACTGTATGATAAACAGACAAATGCATATATTTCTCGAAAAGATGAGTTTGTTATAGATTCCTAAAATGTTATCCAGGTATCAACTTTTAAAAATAAAAATATGCATTCTTAATGTGTTTGTTTCCCTGCTGGCAACAGTATTTTGTGAGAAACAGAAAACAACAACAATAACAACAAAACCCCACAATGCAAATATAAAATAAACCTTTGATGAGGCTTAGAATGTTTTCTACTTTTAATATGCATAATATTTGCTGCCTCTTCACAGGATCAATTATGGGTTTGAAAGACTGATTCTCAAAAGTTATCTCATTTAGTATGTATACTTTGCCTTCCGCTAGAAATATGCCCCAGAGTGCTGGGTTGAGTATGTCGTAGAGCTGTCTATTTTAACATTAATGTATAAAAATGTAACTCTTATTAATTTAGCAAAGCATAAACATTGGCCAGGATTATGAAACATGGTTATTATTTTCAAAGTAAGTAGCAAATTTAAAACAAAATTAAAAGACGTTAATAAAAATCTAGGTAGAGTTTTGTACCTTTGTTGATGCTCCTTGGCAGTTGTCAGTGAAACTTCATCTCTGGTCTATTTTTAGTGTGGAAAGAAGGTGCTCATTCTTAGCTTTCCTAAAGACTCTTTCGGGGCTTTCCCACTATACTGAGCTCTTTAATAACTTCACAAGGTAATCCTTTATCTCTGCTACAAGATTTAGCTTCCTTATTGAGGCAGTCTTGTGATTGTCTTTAGCTTCCTCAGTTAACACTGCTTAGTTCTCTTGCTACCTAAGTTCACGTGCCTAGTCTCTTACTTTCTCCTAAATGGAATAAAAAATTATCCTTCTGATTCACAAAGCTGCTATTGGAGAGAAATTACAGGTGTGATGTGCCTGTCCCCAGCAATATGACACCAATTTAGCAATGACATTCCCCCCGCCCAGCTACACACAAACTAAACTACTTTCCTTTGCCCCTTCTTAAGGAAACCTACTTTGAGCATCTTTTCTTCTTTCTTGGCAAATTGCTCAGTTGGGTGCCTATAAAACGAAATGTACATCAAATCAATTTCATAGCAACCCTCACATTAATGATCTAATATAGTTTCTTTCTGGTCTTACTTAAACCATATACTCCAAATTAAACATCTAAGTAATATCAAAATGTAACTTTCACGCTGAAACTCTCCCAGAGAGCCAACAAAAATACACAGTAATTTTATGACAAATTCAAGTATTGGGGACAATAATAACTATGTGTAATGGTGCTTTTCTTGGCAAGATAAAGGAAGCCCCTTACAATAGCCCTTGGTAGGCAGACCTGATTTGGCGGGAGAAGGTAGGAAACTTTACATAGGAGCCAAGGAGACTCCCAGGACTGAAGACTCAAGAACTTGACCCCATCCCTTTTGAGTTTCAATGTTATTAAAACGTCTCCGGTAGACAGTTATGCTAACAGATGCTGGCAGGAAGGACTCCAAACTCTCCTAAGAAATGTATAGAACTAGCATCCCAATCCTAACACCAGAGTTTGCATGCTGATGGCACATATCTATACTACATGGATATGATAGATATTATTCTTGGCTAAGCCAGAAACATAGTTGGAATCCTGTTTTAAATCCAACAACTAAATATGTGATTGTGACCTGAAACAACTGCAGCAAGAATCAACAAGGAAATCATTGCAACTGGATAAGCAACCATTGGGCATCTAGTGTTCAGTAACTAAGCAATACGGTTGCTACTGAGCAATTAGGTTAGTGGCCTCGTTAGACTTTCTGGTTCTCTCCATTTGATTGTTTGGAAGCAGAACTGACCACTTTGGGCTGAGTAAGCCCTAATAAAAACTTGTATAATTCACAACAAGTCATGATTGTAAAGGAAAATACTGAACTTCCTACTAATAAAGTAATTAGTATTGTAATGGAGATATAGTCACCTTTGTGACTGATAAAAAAGGTCATATCAGTAACATATATTTGAACATAAAATAGTCACACTTTCCTCTGAACTTCCATAGTTATGACATTTATCATTTTTGTTATATTAAAAATATTGGCTGGACACAGTGGCTCATGCCTGTAATCCTAGCTACTCCGAGGCTGAGGCAGGAGGATCACTTGAGCCCAGGAATTTGGGGTTACAGTGAGCTATGGTCAGGCCACTGCATTCTAGCTTTTGGAATATATATGTATAGATAGATAGATAATGGTCAGGCCACTGCATTCTAGCCTTTGTGATATATATATAGATATAGATAGATACATATGGATATAGATCTCACCCTTTTATCTCAACCCTTACTTTATGTCTGTTTGGAATATAGCAGACCGTCTCATGAAAAGTAGTTACTAAATTAACTAAATCAATATTAAATGATAAAATGAAACAATAAATTTGAAACACCCCAAATATTTCTAATACTAAAAATTCACATATTTTTCATAAATAGCATTTATTTTATTCAAAAATGATACTTTTTTGCAGCTAAAGCTTGAGATAATTGCTATGGTAGTAAGATGTACCGAAAAGGTTTGAGGAGGCAGGTGTAAGTAATAAGAAGAATAAGATTTCAGCCATCTACTGAGAGATCCTAATTTATATTTTGAGCTTGCCGTTGCATCTTTTTTGGAAGTCTTTTGATCTCAATTCTTTGATATATTTTTCAGGTTCATTTGACTTTATATATGTTATGTATTATATGTATATATGTTATGACTTTATATATGTTATATATTAAAATGTGTCCCTGTGGATTTATTCTCAATAGTTAGTTTTGAAAAGTTTATATTCTGCTGTCATAAAATTCCATATTATGTTAATGAAACAAACTGTAGTGTAACAGGATTTTTATATACAGTAGTTCCATTGCAGAAATAAATTATCTTCTATTTTCTTTAACTAATTTTGAAAAAATATAGAGAAAAGGAGAATAAATTCAGTGACAAGTGTGAGGAAGAGAGTAAGGCATCTGAATGTGACATTGCCATTGCATTATATTGTCAATATTTGTTCTCCTTTTCTTAGCAATAGAACCCCTTATTTTTAGATGAGCACATACCTATTAAGAATTAAGATTGCATTTCTCATTCTCATTTGCAGCTATGTATGGCCATGTGCCCAAGCTCTGGCCAGTGGAATGTAAGTGAAAGTGTGCAACTTCCAGCAAGCATACCTAAAGGGAAGTAGCAGTTGTGGCCTTTTTCCTCTCCTTTTCTGACAAGGTTGGAGATATCTTGGACAAAGAGGTGAATTCGAGAATGGAAGTCTAGTTCTTTGCACTGTGGAACTCCAAACCAGCCCTGGAAAATCTAATTCTAGATTTTTACTAGAGGAAGAAATAAATTCTTAATTTGTTTAGACCACTACTATATGATTCAATTTCTTTCCAAAAAAAAAAAATAATAATAATAATCCCAACTGATACACAACTATTAGGGATTTGGAGGTTGACGTTAGTATTTTGCTGTCAGAATGATGTCATACTTAATTCTGTAATTTGAGACTCCCTCTTAAAGATCTCAACCTCTATTCTATCACTAGTAGATGGAATGTTGAAGCGAAAGCCAATGCATAGTAAATTTCTAATGCTGCTATTTAAATGTCTTCATTCTCCTTGTAAGAAAAGAGAAACAAATATGAAAGTGATGGTAATTATTTGACTTTTCATTTCTAAACACAAGTGGGTTTCTTTTCAAATTATGTCTGTCTCTATGATGATTAATTTTAGATGTCAGCTTGACTGCATTAAGGAATACCTAGAGATCTAGCAAAGCATATTTCTGGTGTGTCTGTAAGAGTGTTTCCAGAGGACATTGGCCTGTGAGTTGGTGGACGGAGTGGGGAAGATCCATGCTCAGTGTGGGCAGGCACCGTTCAATCAGTTGGGGGCCCAGATGAAACAAAAAGGCAGAGGAAGGGTGGTTTCTCCTCTCTCTTTCCTGTAGCTGGGACACTCTTCTCCTGCCCTTGGGCATCAGAACTCCAGGTTCCCTGACCTGTGGACTCCAGGACTTGCACCATCACCCCTCACCCCTCCAGGTTCTCAGGCCTTTGTCCTTGGACTGGGAGTTACACCACCAGCTTCCCTGGTTCTCAGGCTTTCAAACTTGGACTGAACCTCTCCACTGTCATCGTGTGGTCTCCAGCTTGCTGATGGCCTGTTGTGGGACTTCTTAGACTCCAGAATCATGTGAGCCAATCCCCTAATAAATCTCTTATCTATCTATCCATCTCCTGGTTCTGTCTCTCTGGAGAACCCTGACTAATATAGTCCCTATCCCAGCCCTAATTCAGATTGGAGAAGTTCTTTGAATAATACGGGTTTTTGTATTTTCTCTGTTCTGGGGAGATATGACATTAGTTTTACTTGGTTCACTTAGAATTCCATTTAAATTCACTCTCCCCAAAGTGTTGCTCTGGGGTTGCCTTTCATTTTCTGTGATCTCTGCCCCAAATAGCCATGAGCCTAGTAACCAACCTATACAAGCCAGTTGTTGATGCTCCAAAGTTGCTTGAGCCAATTGCTTCTGACTGTCTTTTCTTGTTCCAGCATGCTCAGCTGACTGGCCTTAAGTGTTGTCTTTATAGCCACAACTTCAACTTTAATGCTGCCAATAGCCCTTTGGATTGGATGTCATGGCAACTGGATTTCAGGGCATCTTACTATTGGTTTTCCCTAACTGATTTTTACCTTGTTCTTACTTTCTACCATTCTCATTATGAGTTGGCTTAAACAAATTTCCCCCTCAGTATCCTGGTTATTGATGAAACAAGAACAATCATCCTAGAAAGGGGGTGATAGGAGTTGAAAGTATGGAGAATGTCGGCCATTTTGTCACAGGTCTCACTTTATCCTTTGAGAGAAGACTCAGAGCTTTCGTCAGATAGAGGGCAGTGAAAGATCGCAGGTAGGGGAGTGAGCTGATCAAATTGATGTCTAAAAATATGACTTTGGTGGCCACATGAAGGATGGAAATGAGAAGGAAGTGTTTATTAATAAGAGAGTAACAACGATTGGGCGATGATTATAATAGTCTGGATGAGAGACAATAAAAGCCTAAATGAAGGCAGTTAGCAGTGATGATGGAGAGAATAAGTGAGATTTAAAGGGCTATTTAGGGGGTTGCAATGAAAAGACATAGAGATTAGATTATTGTGATAGGAAAGGAAAAGAATCTAGAATGACTCCCAGTTTATGGTTTGGGACACCACTGTGAGATGGTCCATACCCTGATATAGCAAAAGGGGGCATCAACTGGAGTATAATTTAGGAGGAAGACAGTAAATTCAGCTTGAGATTTTCCCAGTTTGAGAGCCTCCAAGCCATCTAGGTGGATGTGCCTGGTAAGCACATGAAAACACAAATCAGTAGGGAAATCACCAGCAGAGAGTTGAAGCCAGAAAAGTGAACAAGATCTCTGAGGGAGAACACATAGGCTGAGAAGAGGTGAGTTCTTGCTCAAGGATAGAATCACAGAGGACACCAAATCATGAGGCAGAAGAAGAGAATCTTGAAAAAAAAATGAGAAGAGTGGTCAGAGAGAATGGAAAAATTATGAAGGAAAATGGGAGAACCGTGTTAGAATCTACTTTCCTCTTAGGAAAATAGTTTAAGCAGCTGTGGCAGACACAATGCTGTGTTTAATAATCTGAGTTGGTTTTTTTTCCTCAGGAGCACCAGGAAGACTACATTTCCCAGTTCCCTACTGCACCTGGGTGGGATCATGGGACTGAGCACTGACCAACGGAAAGGAGGTAGAGGCGGAAGTAATGTTATCTATTTCTAAGCCAGGCCCCTGAAACATTGCGGGTGATCTGTGTGCATGATCTCTCTTTCCCACCCATGTCACTGGATAAAGAGCCATACAGGAGAACTTTCTGACCAGCAATATCCACATCAGACTTCGCTTGAGTGAGAAACAGAACTTTATTGTGTTAATCTACTGATATGTTGAGGTTATTTGTTATAGAAGTTAACATATCTTGACTGATACAGCAGCTTAAAAAATATTTTTAAATGAGGATATGTTACTTTAAATTGTACTTTTGGTATGCTCACACACTATAGAAACACAGCCATCCTAACCATATGTATCTTTCACAATACTTTATTTGCTGTCTTTTGAAGCAAGGATGTAAGTTTCAGGGTTATTGGAATGGCATCAAAATCTTAAATTTATGTTTAAAACAGACTAAGAATAGATGGGGGAACAAAAGGTTAGTACATGCATACATTCAGAACTCTTGTCCTGATTCTGTTACAGCCTGTCAAGGAGACTAGCATGCCTTCTCTCAACCTCCCTTCCTGCTGTCATCCAAACCGTACAGGGTAGACCCCAGGACAAAAATCGCTAGTGTCAAGGGCTCTTGACATTAGTATGTGAGTTCTTGGAATAGAACGCTTAAGCAATGGCTGCTATCACAACTAAAGCTTCTTGGTCCCTGAATCATGAACTAAATATAATGATATATGTACCTGAGAGTAGAAAGTAGCAAAGACACAAGAAGCTTCTTCCAAGTCAGTCTTTTGGGCTAATAAAAAAGGCCCCAAAGGCAGCCTGAGGAATTATTAACTCCTCAGGAGGTTGTGTTCAAGAAAATTAGATTCAACCACAAAAAGGAATTTAGGAAATAAATAAATAACTTTGAAATTATAACCCAAAATATTAAATGGGCCCATATTAACATAAATAAATGAATGGAGTAGAAGAGATAAATCCCCCATCAAAAGAATTCTAAATAATTCATGTAGATACTGCCCCCTCAAGGAGGTAGAACATAACTCTCCACCCTTAAGTGTGGACTGTGCTTAGTGGCTTGCTCCCACACTGTACTGAAAGGAAAAGGAAAAAAGAACTTCACAGCAGAGAAACCTGGCAACCACTGCTTCAGCCAGGTGATCAAAGTTAATTCTATCAGCGATGAGTTCTGTAGATAGCATGTACCCTTGACATGATGTGCCCTTATCGAAGAACAGCACTTCACCTTTGCGGTCTTCCCACCCAAACTCATAATCCCAGTCAAATCATGATAAAAAAAATTAGACAAAACCAAAGTGAAGGATATTCTATAAAATACCTGACCAAATACTCCTTGCTGTGGTTTGAATGTTTGTGTTCCTCCAGAATTCATGTCGAAACTTAATCCCCCATGCAATCGTATTAAGTGGTGAGGCCTCGATGAGATGATTAGGCCATGAGGGCCATGCCTGCATGGATGGAATTAGTGCCCTTAGAAAAGGGATTGAGGGAATGAGTTTTACCCTCTTGCCTCTCTGACCAAGTGAGGACACTGCTACAAAGCATCGTCTCTGAGGAAGAGAAAAAGCCCTCATTAGACACAGAATCCACGGGCGCCTTGTTATTGGACTTCCCGGCCTCCAGAACTATAAGAAATAAATTTCTGTTATTTATAAATTACCCCGCCTAAGGTATCTTGTTAAAGCAGCCTGAATGGGCTAAGACGCTCCTCTAAACTTTCAAAAACAAGAAAAGTCTGAGAAAGTATCATAGCCAAGCGGAGCCTAGGATGTGACAACTAAACGTAACGTATCCTGCATGGAATCCTGGAACGGGAAAAGGACATTACATAAAAACTAATGAAGCCTTAATAAATCATGGAGTTTAGTTAATAAGAATGCATCAATATTGGTTCATTAGTTGTGATGACTATATCATAGTAATTTAAGATGTTAACAGAGGAAAGTAGGTGTGAGATATAGGCAAACTCTCCGTACCACTTTTGCAACCATTCTCTAAAACTATTCTAACATTTAAAAAGCTTGTTTTTTTAAAAAGAGAAATTTAGAAATAACCGCAATCATTTACTTTTTCTTGAAGAAGAAATCTAAGCATATATCTAAGCCTCAGCAAAATTGATGACAGTCTCCTTCCCTTTCTTCTTAAATTCTCCAGCTCTGGCGAACTCACTGGGGAATCTCCCATTCACGTTCACATCAGTCCCTCATCCCCATCTTTCTCCCTGGTCACTTTCTTGTTCCACCCCTTTCCTGAACACACCCCTTTCTCCATACCTGATGTTCCTACCAGACACAGATCAATGGAAATTTAGTTTGTCCTCCGTTGTTACTATATTTCTTAGAGAAATGAAGTCCCCCGGCCTCCTGTCCTCTGCACTTTCTTGTCTTTTATCCAGTTCTGGTAGAGGACTGGAGTGAGCTGTGGACATGTTAATCATTGTCAGTTCCAGTAAATGCATAGATGACATTCATAAATATGGAAATTAAGAAAAAAAGCAACTTTTTTTGTTTTAGAAAAGTCAATGCTAAATTAATGAAGGAGCAAGTAAAGTTAGGATTAACTACCTTGCCATGTATACTTACTTATTCCCAAATATCATACATTTAATTAATAATCATTGGATATAAATTTTGAAGGGAATTTACGGAATATCAAATGCTATATTCTCGAGTTACACATTAGGAAACTAAGGGCCAGATGGCTTAAGTGACCAGTACAACTTCATGCAATTAATGACCAGAAGATCCATGACTACTTTATTCCTCCTCCTCGTCTTTCTTTCTTTTTCTTTCTTTCTTCCTTCCTTCCTTCCTTCCTTTCTTTCTTTCTTTCTTTCTTTCTTTCTTTCTTTCTTTCTTTCTTTCTTTCTTTCTTTCTTTCTTGAGGTTCTCACTCTGTTACCCAGGCTCAAGTGCAGTGGCACACGTATAGCTCACAGCAGCCTCAAACTCCCAGGCTCAAGCGATCCTCCCGCCTCAACCTCCCAAGGTGCTACGATTACAGGCATGAGCCACCATGCCCACCCCCCCCATTTTTCGTGTTCTTCAAACACCAAGTTCAAATTTTTGTCAAGATATGGAAGGGCTAAAGGCTTTGATATGGTAATTCTTCTTTCTTGTCAAGCAAGAAACATGGAAAGAAATATAGTGGCAAATGAATATACTAAAAGGATCAGCTTGACCAAATATTATGTGATATTCTCTTTGATTTAAAGACATATCTAGAGATTTTTGACTAGTAAAAGGGTTTGAATGTGCAGCATGGCAACCAGCTTGATCATCCAGCGGCTTCTGCCTTATAACTCTTGGTGTCGAGAACTATGGGACTTCTTAGCCCCATCTCTTAGGTACATTCTTCATTAAATACACCACAACCACTGTTTTCATCAAATGCTTTGAGAGCCTCAGAAAGCTAACATCTTGTTTAATCACTCCTATTTTTGTCATTTCGTTTGTGTAATCATGCACTCATTTGTTAAGTCATCCATTCATTCATCTACAATTTTCCAGACACCGAGCTAGGTGCTGAAAATACAAACACGAGTAGGCACCATCCCTGTCGTTAAGGTGCATAGTGTCAACTAATTTAAGTGTTGGTGAAAAGAGCCTGACAATATTTCCCATAAAATCTCCATAGTCTACAGAATTTCTATTTGCTCTGCATCATTAAATAATAAACAATATTGCATGACCTATTAGATAAAGACTTGAATGGTGTCTGTAAGTAAAAACAAATAAATTCTTAAAAGCTAAAGAATTCAAGAAAAGAAATTTAAATTGTACATTGTTTCTTTATTTTTACTCTGCCATTAATTATTTTAAATGTTTTTAAATAAAGTGACATGTTTATCAAGTTTTCTGTTTCTCTAGGTCTCTGTGACTTCCAGATTAGCCAGCAGTGATTACAATACTTTGTATGTCCTTTGTGCAACCATAAGATACCAGTGCTATCTCAAGAGCTAAATCAAGCCTAGACATTTCAGCTCCTAATAACAATAGAAATCAGGATGAATTTTATCACTCAGTTACACATAAGGTATTGGATTAAGTATATAGCCTAGGTTGTAAAAGAGTTATTAAAGAATTAAGCTATTTTTGCTAACTTTACTTATATAACACATGGTATAATTATACTTTGGCATACATACTCTCTCAACACTCATTTCTTTATTTTTTTATTTTTTTTATTTTTTCGAGACAGAGTCTCACTCTGTTGCCCAGGCTAGAGTGCCATGGTGTCAGCCTAGGTCACAGCAACCTCAAACTCCTGGGCTCAAGCAATCCTACTGCCTCAGCCTCCCAAGTAGCTGGGACTACAGGCACGCGCCACCATGCCTGGATAATTTTTTATATATATATTTTTAGTTGTCCAGGTAATTTCTTTCTATTTTTTTAGTAGAGACAGGGTCTCGCTCTTGCTCTGGCTGGTCTTGTACTCCTGAGCTCAAACTATCCACTCTCCTCAGCCTCCCAGAGTGCTAGGATTACAGGCGTGAGCCACCACACCCAGCCTACACTCATTTCTTTAGTTCATTACTAAATTGACTTATCTGCAAAGTCCAGTGTCATTGCAGAAATTATAAATAGTAGTTCTGTTTGGCACAATCTCTGAGAGTAAGAGTCTTATTGTCTCACAGAAGAAGGAAGACTTCAAAATCATATGATGCCATTCCCATGGCTAATCAGTCTGTTCCAGCGCTGCACTCTGCTCATGGCTGCTTTTGACAATTATAATTCTTGAGTGGTCCTTGGTGTTAGTCATGTTATTCAGTCAAGATATAATGAAAACAAAAATTCATTTATTGTCAATTACTGTTCAAAGCAAGAGGCAGAAAAAATGTTGCAGAAACTTTTCAAACAAGCTGACTGAGTTAAAGCTTTTGTTAATGGCATTCTAGGTGAAACTCTTCATGAGAATAAAAATAGCAACAGTAAGAGTAGCTAACATTATGACACTTACTTTGCATGCATCATGAGGATTTTGAAGGCCTGAGGGATAACTTGCTTAAGTTCACACACCTAATAACTGGTAGAGTGGAAATTAAAAAATAAAAATTAAAAATGGTGCCATTATCATCATTACTTTTTAAGGAATTTATCTTTTGAGAAGAATTAGCTGAATTCTTTAATAAAAAAAGCAAAGAAAGAAAAGCTACTGCTTAATTTTGGAGCAAGGATGTCATACATTCAAAGTAGAGTCACAAGTTAGAGCTTCTCATTAGAATATGTCCTGAGTTCTATTTTTAATCTTCCCATTGATCATGATAGAAATATCTTGTATGTGCATGGACAAACACATATTACATCATTTACCAGGCTCCTATCTTAATATTTTAGGCTTCGAACTGTGTCTCTCCTGCTGTATACTTAGAAGAAATTCTTTCCTGATTTTGTTCATGGTCTTCTCTTTACTTGGAACATTCTTCCTCTCTTCTCCACCTTGTTAACTCCCTATCTTTAAGAACTCATACCACACACCCTTTCTCTCTCTCAGAAGGATCTGCTCCTTTGAAAAAAATAATCAAGGCTATCTGACACCAACTCTCTAAAGTTCTCACTCACAGCTGCAAATTGATCTGTTTTTGCAGCCATTTTCAGAGAAAGAGATCTCCTTTCATTCTAAGTAAAATTTCTCCATTGCAATCTCCAATTCCAAGTCTCAGGTGATAAGGGCCATTTTCTCGACCTGATACAGAGAGGGAACATCTTCCAGAGGAATCTTTATGGCTTGCTGACGCGAGAAGAGACAGGTTAGCTAGCTCTTTCTGAAACTTCATTTCTGTAATGTTTTCACCTCAAAATAATCAATATACCAATCTGGCATATTTTGGGATAACATGTCCTTCAGTCCTTCAATATACAACAGAGAAGACCAGACCAAATCAATAAACTAGTCAAATTCATAGAGTTCTGCAGGTTAAAATGTCCCTCTACAAAAAAAAGAAATTGACTAGATAATATAATAACAAATAACATCCCATTCATATTAACAAAAATATCATAAAGTACTTAGGAACTAATAAGATGAAAGAATGCATAAGACCTTTATGGGGAATATTTTAAAATTCTGTTGAAATATACAAAAGAAGATATTAGTGAATATACAATATACCATGCTCATTTCTGGGGAGGTATAAGATTTTAAAATGACAGCTGCTTTCAGATTAAGGAATGTATTCAGTATCTTTTTAAGAATTTTCTGACAGGATCTTTTTGGAGCTTTTGACAAATTGATTCTAAAATTATATAGAAAAATATAGGTATGTGAAAAGATAAATTTGCAAAAGAAGAGAAAAGGGGATACTTTCTCTATCACATATGAGCAATCAATAATAAAAACTGAGGTTCTGTCACTGGAACAGAAACTGTCAATGAAAGGGAAAAGAAACTCAGCACATCTCACTTATGAATGGAAAATTGGTATATGATACAAATGGTATCTCAGATCCATGAAGAAAGGATGGATTATTAATAGATTCTACTGGGAAAAACAGTCTCATTAGGTGGAGAAAAATAAATCTGGATTCCTAGCTCATATGCTATATGTTACTGAACCAAACTGGGATCCACTCACCTAGTGCGGCAAAGCCAAACACTGAAGCCAAGAGTTGCGGTGCAAGACAGAGGCATTTTTATTGCATGACGCTATACAAGGAGAACAGGTAGCTAATGATTAAGACTCAAACTCCCCAATGGCTTAAAAAGCAGGGTTTTTAAAGGCAGCGTTATATTTCAGGAAAGCAAAAATTGCAGGTAGAATTCTAAATCAACACATGGAGGGTATACATTGGCCTGGCCCAGAAAGGCAGGATATCCCGAAGTAGGGGCCTACAGGTCATAGGTGGATTCCGAGATTCTTGGATTAGTGGAAAAGAATTTTAAAATGAGTGTGACTCTCTCCTGGCACTTAAGGGAGACATTTAGAACAAAGAACCACTATCAGAATTCAATTTCTCAGTTCCCCCTCATTTGCATTTTCAATCCGTGCAGGTTTCTGAAAACCAACTGAAGAACGTATGTCAGGATGCCGTCATTTAGTTTCCATAGGGAACGAAAACACCTCCTGACTCTGGCTTGCTCGAAGGACCGTTGTTACTCCTACACATTTTTCAAGGCTAGTCAGGTGCCTGGAACTTTCCCTGAAAGGACTCAAGATTTTCCTTTATTTCCATGCTTTAGGGCCCTTCAGGACCCTAAGAGGGGTCCCTGTTCTGTCTCATTTCTAGAAAATGGATAAAGGGATGTCGGAAGCAGGTAATGGAATATTCCACTGCAGTCAGAAGTAATGACTTAGATATCTTCATAAAGCAGCATGGATACATCTAAAACCCAGTGTTGAGTGAAAAAATAAGAAATAGAATTTAAGCAATAGTACAATATCACTTACATAAAATGTGTAAAGACACAAAAGAATATTATGGTTTTTTTAGAGATACATATATATCTGACATATATTAAACAAAATAGAATAGGTGCCTCTACAGGAGGAAGGAAAATGGGAATGTGGATAGGGGATGAAGAGAAAAAATATTAAACAAGGGTGAGACCTTCCATGAGCCCCTGGTGACAGCATGCAATGACAGAGAAGTAGGGTTAACTCAACTGGGTGCACTTGCAGTTCAAAGAAGAAAAAAATGAATCTAGCTTCCCTCTTTTTTAATCTTTTATGTGAATCCGTTACAGCTCATAAAACTCTCCACGTGTGATCCTCTGCCAGGGAAATGGGGAAGCAGCTCCTCTGATAGGTTGATGCCTTGGCTGAATTTTGATTTTTCTCGATGGGCCTCAAGAAACAAGTAAATTTATGTATTGTGAGAAAGAACATCTAAATGTTAATCAGCCCCAGAGGTAAAAGAGTCAGAGGGGAGATTCTACTTACAACTGAACTCATTTGATTATTAATATTTGGCAGGAAGTAGTAAAGGCGGGTGGGGAAGGGAAAGCAGGATTTCTATCTACTGACGTTTATTGGGGTTCCGTCTTGCCTTTCTTGCGGGAGGCATAGTAATGGGTGTATTCTCACTGCCAGGCCATGGGTGAACGTCTTTGTTTTGCCTCATAGCTCTGAGCTCTGGGATGTGCCCGACTACCTCATTGATCACTAGGCCATGACCAGCTTTCCTGGAAGCCTTGGCTGTGCCTAGAAGTACTACGGCAGCAGCATCTGTGTGAATGTGGGTGGCCTTTAGAATGTGGAAGACAAGGCGAATACTCTGTTTTCATAATAAAAGCACCATCTTTGTTGAATTCCAGCTTGGCATCTACAGCCTATAAATTTTTGTAAAAACAACAAAGACTATTTGTGCCTCTATTAGCTAGAGGGAACCGTGTGTGAAAGGGTCTCAGCACTATCACAAAAACTTCTCATACGAATTTTCAAATCGAAGGTTCTAATCTTTTATTAATGCTCAGAGCGTTTGTTTCAGCTTTCCAGTCTAAGCTGAACGTGTTTGGGGATTCCACATTTTCCATGGCACCCCTGTAATTTGAAAATATCTAGTTTGTTTTGTCTGAGGAGGGAATTGGTCTTTGTTTCTCATTCTGACATCTAGACACACTGATTTATTTCCGTGGCTCATAGGGTATTTAGTGTTTCTTCCTTTCTTAATTGCCTGTAAGAGACAAAGCATAAAATTTTCAAAAACTTCTAACAAGAAGCATCATGAAGCAGCATTAAACAAGAGGTTTAATAGCATAATATTATTTAGCAACCGTACTTATTCGTGCTTGGGGCACATAAATGAATGTAAATATTATCTGCTGTGAAATAAACAATACACACAAAAAAATGACACTTCTGAAGCAGGTTCAGGATAAGCCATTTTTTTCTTCAAAAATCCAACTATAAATTTTCTGTGCAGTTTTCTTTGCAGATTGAGAATTCTGTGCCAGGATCTCAGATTTGTGGCCTCATTCTCTAATATTCTTACCCTTAAAATGGAGGAAGAAAATTGTACCAAACTGTACCAAAATCGGGGATGCCACCTGAGCTTCCAATTAGCTTGGATTTGGGAATTGTAGCACATTCAGAAATTAAAATGGAGACAATAGAAGAACCAGTTTTCAGTGAGAATATGAGTGTGATTTTGGGGATGTTAAGTTTAAGATGCCCACAGAACTTTTCAGTGTTGCTGTGGTTGTATTAATACTAGAGCAGTTGGCTCAAGAGGACAGAAGTAGGGGATGGAATTTCTGTTTCAGGAGTCAATTTCTATGGGTACATTGAGCTATTATTATATGTAAAGCAGGACTGCATATATGTAAATTATGTAAATGGGAAACTGAGGCACAGAAAGGTTGAATCAATTGTCTGAGATCCCAGAGTTAATACAAGACAGAGCAGAGAAATTCAAACCCATAGTTCTCGAGATACTATGTGGTTAACTTGCAGGAATAAAAGAAATACTAGAGGAACAGAATGTATACAAAGGATTGAATCCTCTTCAGTGTCTACCAACACACATTTTCGGTGTGTACTTTGCCCAGTTTCTTAAGTTTTGTGCCGTGGTGTGACAGTTTCAGCTGATGGGATATACTAAAAGAACAAATTTGATTTAGTTGAGAAGTACTAGGACTCCAATATGAATTCCATATGTAGCCATCCCATGGCATCCACAGGTTCCAGGATGCCCACAGACACCAAAATCTGAGGTTGCTCAAGTTCCTTATGTAAAATGGCATAGTACAGCCATGTGTCACTGAACAATGGGGATGTATTCTGAGAAATACATCCTCAGGCTATTTTGTCATTGTGGGAACATCATAGAGTGTACTTACACAAATGTAGGTATTTGTGTGTGTGTCTAAATATAGAAAAAATGCAGTTAAAATACAGTATTATAAGCTTATGGGACTGCTGTCTGTCTATAATCTATGGACCCTATACTCTATGTGTGGTCTGTCCTTGACCAAAATGTGGTGCGTGACTGAATTTGCATGTGACCTACACACATTTCCCTGTATTATAAAGTAATCATCTCTATACTACTTATAATACCTAATACAATGTAAATGTTATGTACATAGTTGTCATGCTGTATATTTTATTTGTATTATTTTTTATCGATATACTTTTTTATTGTTCTGGGTGATTTTGCACATTTTTGATCCATGGTTGGTTGACTCTGGATGCAGAACCTGAGAATACGAAGGGCTGACCGTAGTGAGTAATTCTGAAATGCATTGTCAGAGAAATTTCTAAAATTAGACTGCCAAGATAAAGAAGGTAATTCTGCCACACAAACACATGTTTTCTCCATGATGTTGACAAAATTTGTGAAGTGGTGCTAGTGAGAAATTCACCTTCAATAATCTCACAAGTTCATCACATTTGCTGGATTTAGGTGAATCCATATTGGGGCCACACCAGCCCTTGACACATGCTTTGGATAAATGGATCCTTGTTGATTGGTTAACAAATGTCACATTTCCCGTTTCTGAACTTTTAGTAGAAATATTCTGACTACTGTAGAGCCTGATATCTCCCTTCTACCTCTATATCTTGAAGACCTCCTTCTGCTCACATTAGGGACAGGAAACAAACCTCTTTGTACCTCAGCTTGTTTTGTTTTACTTTTAGTTTCCCCTTTCTTGGCACTCCAGCCAATCTGTTTTTCTGGAGTGTCAGTGAGAAATTGACAAGGACCTATGTTTGAGCCAATAAATTGTCAAGAGCACTGCAGTCCCTACACGGGATCCGCCATATTGTTTAATAGACGAGGTCTCGCTATGCCGCCCTGGCAGGAGAGCAGTGGCCATTCACAGGTACGATCATGGCACACTACAGCCTCGAACTCCTGGTCTCAAGCAATCTTCCTGTCTCAGGCGCCCACGTAGGCGCAACTAGAGGCATGCACCACCATGATCATCAATATTTTCAATTAAATAACATTTATAGATAGAAGCTCAATTTAAATCAGTGACAAACACAGTAACAGAAACTAAGATCATCAAGATAATAATAATAACAAAAAAAAAAAAAAGGCACAAAAGCCCCTGGCCTGTGTAACGGTGCCAGAAAAAAAATCCAGCTCAGTAGTTCCCATAGGATTCACAGTTCTTCAGCTCTATGGTATTTTTGACATGTCTAATATTTCATTTTCAAAGATTCTGATGACAAATATCTTAACAGAAGAAATATGATTTTTCTTTTAAAGGACCTTTATGCTTCACAAAAAAGTGAATTTTTTTGAATCTTTATTAGCAGTTCTGGTTAGCGCAGGAATACTATTTATTTATTTTTTTATCTCCCATTTCTTCTCCAAATGTTTATAGGACCCACACAAGGTAAAGAGGCACGACTCCTGTTTGGATGGTGAGTGTCAACCCAGTGAAATGGACATAGCAACATCCTGCATTTATATTCTGCCTTAAAACTGCCCCCGATCCTCACTTCCCTGCAGCAACACAACAAGAACATAACCACACCCACTGTCACTCATCTTGACCCTTTAGTGTCACAGCAATATTGTACAGTAGGAAAAAAGATCCTCCCCTGCTGGTGTAGGTGAGTTACTTTGGGCAAGTTACTTAATGTCTGTGCCTGAGTTTCCTCATTTGTAAAGCTGGGTTGTCTATTAGCATGTACCTCAAAGGGCTTTTAGAAGGAATATATTAGTTACTGCACGTTTTAATTATTTACTGATACATAACAACCACAAACCAGCAGCTTCAAAAAACATTCATTTGTTATTTCACAGTTTCTGTGGGTCAGGAGTCCAGTCCAGGTGTGGCTTAGCTGGAGCCTTTGCTTCAGAGTATCTCCCAGGGCTGCCACCAAGGTGCAGACCAGGGCTGGGTCATCTGAAAGCTCAACTGGGGAAGGGTCTGCTTCCACACTCCCTAAATGCTGGCATAGTTCGGTTCCTTGAGGGTTTTGGACTGAGGGCCTCGGTTCCTTGCTGGCCATTGTCTAGGAGATGCCCTCAGCCTCTCATCTTGCGGACTTGTCCCAGCAACACTAACTAAATGATAATAACAATAATATTTTTATGTCTCCTAGATTCTATCTTTCCAGAGAAGTATGCCTTTCCCCCATATTTTCTACTTTGTCATCATCTCTATTCTCCATCCCAGAGTTGTAGCTGTTCCATTAAATTTTAATTTGGTAATTTTTAATTTTAATATTTAAAATATCTATAGTTTTAGTGTTCATCATTTATCTAATATGTGCTTAGTGCTGGGGTGGGTGGGACAGTTAAGAAGTATAATGTAAGTGGAGAGAAGAGATATACCTATCTGTATTAGTTAGAGTGTACTGTAACAAACAGAACTAAAGTCTTATGGCTCAAAACCAATAGAAGTTTATTTCTCCCTCAGGTAATTGTTTAGGTTATTACTGATTATACTAGGATGGTGGAAAGCCTCTGCTCCATGTAATCATTCAGGAACACACGCTGATGAAAGGTCTGCCATCTTCAACATGTTTCTCTGGTTTTCACTGACGCCATTCAGCCTGTAGAAAGTGGAAATGGCATGGAAGGGCACAGCTGGGAGGTTTTATGAGGCTGCACTGGCAGTGGCAGACATTATTTCCACTGGCAAGAACATAATCATTCAGCTACTTAGCTGCAAAGGCATATAGGGATCATGGAGGAAGAGGAGTATGGATTTTGGTGGACAATTAGCAGTTTCTGGCATAGTATCTGAGAAAGGAAAAGCAGTGAGAAAAAAGTAGAGGAGTACATGCTAACTTTGAGAGATGGAAATCATTATAAAAAATCCTTAGGAGTTGAAAGAAGGTAGAAATCAGGGTGGAATAAAGCTATTAAAAGCAGCATCACTCAAGAGCAGAAGGACGGAGGAGTGTACATTGGATAAATGGAGAAGAAAGGTGAAGAGTGGGTGAGATGATGCCTTTCCTTTGCTTTTATGCTCTCCCTACTTTTCAATTGGAATCTCCCTTCCCCTTTACAATGTCTTTAGTGCCAGTGTCATAATAAATCAGGTGGATATGTCTCTTTTTGATAACACTTTGACCATCCTACTCAGACTGTCTTAATTTCTTCCTCTTTTTTTTTCTTTTGCACAAATTACTATGCATGCACACACATACACACACACACAAACATGCACACATCTATGTTGACCTTGCAAACCTCGCCTTTTATTTTGTGCATTTGTTCTATGATCTCCACTTGACAGTCTATGGCCTAATGATTACAACAAACGTCCATTCATTTATACGCCGGGCATGTCTTAGGGACTATGGTAGCAAGGTGAAAGAAACAGAATTCTTGCTCTTGAGAAACATGCAACAGGAAAACCGATAGCCTAGTTCCTGAACATCACCTAATTTGGGTCCTTACTCCCATTTTGTGTGTTGGGAAAAATAGATATTATTATTCTCACTTTGTTGGGGAGGAGTTTGGAAATCACAAGTTAACTGATTTCCCCAAGCCAGGCAGCGGCGTAGCTGGTGATGGGACTGTTTCCCCCGGTCGATGCTGCCTGCTGCTTTTCCAACCAGTCAGCTTCCTCCTTATCTTCTCTGTGTTGGTTCTTGCTCATTTCTGTCTATAGCTATGCCCGGAAATTTAAATGATATATTTCTCACAATCAGCTTTTATTTCTGTAAATGCACTCTAACCTTATATTTTCTTATATTCTCAGCTAAAATATTTCTACTTCGATGATTAATTAATGCAAAAAATGCATGCAAAATAATAAGCATATTTTAAAAGCAAACTATGAAGAGCTGATTTCTGAAATGGGATCAATATTTATCCATTATGAGCTTTGTGGGAAATTCAGGAATTAGGCATTTATTAGACAAATTTATTCTTGCCAAAGTTATTAAGTAGGGAAATTGTCTCACTCGTGTTCCCTCCAGTCCCTCGTGACAGGCATCCATCCATCCATCCATCCAGTGTTTTCCCATAACACATTTATTGTGGGCCTAGCATAGGCCAGGTACTGCTTAGGTGTTGAAAATACAAATACACAGATTCTGCCCTGGGGGAGGAAAGCAAATAAACAGAAGCTACAGAATATTCCTCAGCTGCCCGGAGTACCTTGTTTCAAGTCCAGGTCCAGGTGTAGATTTGCAGGACAGAAAGCTACACGGTGGATATTTCCTTTCCCTGCCTATTTATGACATGGAGCAGAGACTCCCTTAAGGGATCCCAAGCACGGAAATAAAGAAAAAATCTTGAGTCCCCTCAAGGGAAATTCCAAGTACCCAAGCAGCCTTGAAAATTCAATGAGCAGCTGGATAAGCAAAAAGATAGCCTTGTAGCAATAGTCTCCCAAGCAAACCAGAGTTACAAGGTGATTTTGTTCCCTGTAAGAAACTAAAAGATAACTTCTTAACATATGTTCTTGAGTGGTTTTTCAGAAACTCCCACCAGATGAAAAATGCTGACTGCTATTCCATAGACCTCAGATAAGGGGGAACCGAGCACTGAACTCTGACCACATTTCTTTGTTCTAGATTTCTTCTTGAGGGGCCCACTTTTGGGCCAAACCAATGTATAACCTCCATGTACTGATTTATGATTTTGCCTGCAACTGCTGCTTTCCTCAAATGTACCCTGCCTTTAAAAACCCTTGTTAATAAGCCATCGGGAAGTTTGGGTCTTAAGCATTAGCTGCCTGTTCTCCTTGCATGGTGCCATGCAATAAAATGTCTCTCTCTCCTGCTGCAGCTCTCAGCATCAGTGTCTGGCTTTGCTGCACTGGGTGAGTGGACTCCAGTTTGGTTTGGTACCATTTATCTAACTGCAAAACATAAGTGATTTTTCTTTCGTACGAGACATGGAACTCATTATCTCAAGACGTGTCACAAGCTGAAAATATAAACAAACGGCTTAACAAAGGGTTAAGATAAATTCATGTATGACATTCACAGTTGGCTCCAAATAAAAACTAGGACACCTTAACTTGTGAAAGTTATTACAAGGATAACCACGCCCTACCATGTTACTTTGGAATCACTGTCACTAGGAAAATTGAGAAGAGCAAGAAAAAGAAGTAAATGAAGAGTCCCAAATATTATTCACCATGTTGGGCTTCCATAGTAGGAAACTTAATTGGCTTTTTTTTTCTGGTTGCAATCTAGGGATATTTAGAAATAACATGTACTTTTTGGAAAAGAAAATGATGCAAAAAAGAAAAAAATACTTTTGAGAAAAATTGGAGGATGGTTTATTATCTGAACTATGCACAGATTTGAATAATCTCTTTATTACAGTCTTTATTATCTCCAAGAAGGGAAATATTAATAACGTCTGAACTAAAGGATGAAAAATGTCATGTGCTTTCACTGATAACTCTAAATGCAAAATGATGACAACAATAAAACCTTAAAAAGATTGCTTCCTTCTAAAGTGTTTTTGTTGTTGTTGTTAATTTTTTGTTGAGACAGGCTCTTACTATATTGCCCAGGCTGGTCTCAATCTCTTGGCCTCAAATGATCCTCCTGCCTTGGCCTTCTAAAGTCTTAAGTTTTAGAGTTGGTTGAATATTTGTCCTGTGTTATTGTATTGCTAGGCTCATCTTTCCCAGACACCCAGACCTCCCAGCACCAGTGTGTACATTCCTTTTGACTAGATTTAAAATGCTAATGGATACAGCTTGTGAGTTCTGGGCCTGGTATGCTATTTTTTGTGTTCTCTTATAAAACATTGAAAAGCAACTCTAAAGTCTTCCAAGATGGGACATATGGATGATGTATTTCAATTTCCCATTGCATTGCAACCTC
>RJWJ010019015.1:0-30815 GCA_004363605.1 Indri indri
GCACCAACACAGCATTTACTTTCACCTTTTCTTTTTGGCCCCTCCACCTTTCCCTTGGTCTCCCATCTTTGCTTTTTTCCTCCTTTCCTCATCTCCCTGATTAATCTTCCCTATAAGATAAAGAGAGTGGGGGGAGAGAAGAATATGACAAAGAAACAAGAATAAGGGAGGGAAATTGAATTCATCTACCTGGAAGACACGGGCAGAGATGTAGGAATAACTAAATTTGAAAGAGATATAAATAAAGTGACAAGCAAGGCTAAAATTCAGAGGTAATTTCTTAACATTTTCTATAGGTTTCCATTCTCCCACTTTTGCTAATGGAGTAGTGATACTAATCTCCATTACACATGTGGAAAGACATTAGGTCCCAGCCAAAGAGGTTAAGAAGGCAATACTCAGTCAGCCCTCCACATCTGTGGGTTCTGCATCCGTGGATTCAATCAACTGTGGATCAAAAATATTTGGGGGGAAAAAAATTCCACAAAGTTCCAAAAAGCAAAACTTAAATTTGGCATGAGCTAAGTACTATATTGAATTCACTCACCGAGTAAGTACTATATTGAAAACATGCATATATGGTGACGTATAGGCACTGTATTAGGTATTGTAAGTGATCCACAGACGACTTAAAGTATATGGAAGGATGTACGTAGGGTATGTGGCAAATACACCATTTTGTATGAGGGACTTGAGCATCTCTGGATTTTGGAATCTGTGGAGGGTCTTGGAACCAATCCCCCACACATACTGAGGGATGACTTGACTTAACTACTTACAAAGCTATACTTATAAGACACTGACCTTCCTCTACCATAAAATGAAGCTCCAAAGAGTGAGAGACAGAAAAAGCTGTCCGTTTGTAAACAGAAGCCCCAGACTTAGCAAAGGAAATAGATACAACCTTTCTAATTATCTAGTTCTTCAGCAGATGGGATCAAATCTATGATACTCTACATAGATATCCCCTAGGTTTTTTTTTTTTTTTTTTTGAGACAGAGTCTCACTGTGTTGCCTGGGCTAGAGTGCCGTGGCGTCAGCCTGGCTCACAGCAACCTCAAACTCCCGGGCTCAAGCAATCCTTCTGCCTCAGCCTCCCGAGTAGCTGGGACTACAGGCATGCGCCACCATGCCCGGCTAATTTTTTCTATATATTTTTAGTTGTCCGATTCATTTCTTTCTATTTTTAGCAGAGACAGGGTCTCGCTCTTGCTCAGGCTGGTTTCGAACTCCTGAGCTCAAACAATCCGCCCGCCTCAGCCTCCCAGAGTGCTAGGATTACAAGCATGAGCCACCGCGCCCGGCCCTCTCCCCTAGGTATTTTTGTTCCCAGTCTTTGAAACCCACAAAAACCAACAATGTTCCCTCAACTCATCCCAGGGCAAAAGCACACAATCCCAAACAGGTCACTAAGCAACAACTTCAAATTTACATTCAGCCCTTCTTCCTCTCCATGCCACGCTGAGAGATTTATAAACACTCAGCTCTCCTTACATCAACCCTAAGAAAAATCACCACCGACTCTGACCACTGCGCACACAGCACAGCTCCTGCTGGCCCACAGGCCCTGCCAGGCCTAGTGCATAGGATGCCTTGGCGTAAGCAGCAGCTTTTAAAACCATCAATTTTATACATAATGGAAAATACTATTTTCCATCATAAATTCTCAAGTGAGAGTACATAAGCACCAAGTAGCATACAAGGTTGATTTAAAATAAAGATCTCTAAACTTTTAGATCTATTTTAATTTCCTCAAAAAGTCCTTAATGTCTACAATTGTACCATCCAGAACAAGAACAGCTAGCCATGTGCAGCCACTTAAGACATGGCTGGTCCAAACACTGAGGTGTGCTGTTGGTGTTAAATGCACACTAGATTTCGAAGACTTAGTATAAAAAAAAAGAATATAAAATATCTCCTTAAAATTTTTCTACTGATTAGATATTATGATGACAGTATCTTGAGTATACTGGGTTAAGTAAAATATTATTTAAAAACTAAAACAAGCTGAGTGCAGTAGTACGCACACACCTGTAATCCCAGCCATTTGGGAGACTGAGGGGGGAGGATGGCTTGAGCCCAGGAGTTCAAGAACATCTTGCAGCCTGGGCAACACAGTGAGACCCCTGACTCTTTCTCTCTCTCTCTCTCTCTCTCTTTTTTTTTTTTTTTTTGAGACAGCATCTCATGTCACAGCTCACTGCAACCTCAAACTGATCCTCTTGCCTCAGCCACCCGAGTACCTGGAACTATAGGCATACACCACCATGCAAGGCTAATTTTTTAAATTTTTAGTAGAGATGGGGTCTTGCTGTTGCCCAGGCTCCAGCTCTTAAAAAAAATAAAAAAAATAAAAAAATAAAAAAAATAAAAAACCTAAACGGGTAAAATTAATTTTAGTGTACCTACTAGAAAAATTAATATTACATACGTGGCCTGCATTCCATGTCTCCTGCAGAGCTGGTCTAGAGAATAAGATGTCAATGGTAATGTACAGAGAATATGATACTGACCACCAGAGAGGTTGATAAGTTCTGTCGTGGAGATTAACCATCAACTCAAGCTGACTTTTAGTGACATGAGGCTTAAGAGCTCACTGTTTAAAAATGTCAATAATTGAAATCCCCGTGTGAATACAATCCTATCTAGTCACTGAGTCAATAAAATAAAATGACTTTATTAGTTTACCAAGAAAACCTTAGCTAAAATAAACTTACCTTTACAAACCAAGAGTGATACAGTCTGTCCCAAAGTTCTAGTACTTGCTTTTCAATTACAGCAGTATTGTTCACCTTATCTCCTAGAATTTTATGAAGCTAGCAGAAACAGATAAAACCTGGTTTAGTATTTCAGGCAACAATCCAGTAAAATTAATACATGCTTGGTCTTTAGATTTGTGCCAAACAAACTAAAATGTTTCAGACTGTTTCATTATCTCTAGCCATATTATGTTCTTTTCTTAAACTCTACTCCTCACTATTCCCAGTAAATTTCCTCTCCTTTCTCATCTTTTTGCTTCATTTTTCTTTCCTTTCTTCTCGGGTCTCCAAGAGAGCTACTGCAGGCTATCACAGAACGGTGCAAATGACGCCTTGATTACTGACTTAGCTGATCTTATCAACCCAGAGAAAAATCTTTTCCCTGTGATGCCAGTGCCCACCTATTATATGTAAGTCTCATGTTACATTCGTCTCTATTATTAAGAATTACCCCAGAACTTTAGGTAACATTTTAGACTTTAGCTACTGATCAAACTGGCTTCTGGGTGTGTGGGAATGAGGCGCAGTGAGACAACATAACTCAGAGGAAGGCCATTCGATACAATACCTTACCCCACTTACTTATTAAATCACAGTGTAATATAAAACACAAATACTGACTTATAGTCCCACTTCCTTAATACAACTATTTTCATTTTTCCATTTCCTCCACAACTTTCTTCCTTTCTACAACATAAAGATAATTTAGAATTCTATATTTTCTTTTGCATTATAAGCATTTCACTTTAGCTTTCATCACTTTGATCTTTATTTTTAATGTTTTTAGTTTGTTATGTTCCAGTATTATTTAATCATTACCCACTCATTGGATATATATGTGATTCCCAATTTTTAAAGTCACTTGTAATACTGCAATGAACATTCTATACACAACTTTTTTTCTTATTACTAGTAGTAAATAAATGTACAGGAATAAAGGGAAATGAGAATTTTAATGGTTCTTGCTTCACATTGCTAAGTTGTCTTCTATAAAGATTGTACCAATTAATACTTTCCAAAATTATATGAATGAACCAATTTTCCCAAAATTTTATGAGCCGATAAAATTTTAAGTAATTTAACACACGTGAAATGCAACCAATTATTTATTCTTTCCTTCTTTAGTAATGAAAGATTAACCATTTTCCCATGTTAGTTTACAATGTGTATTTCCTTACCTTTTGTCCATTTGATGCTGGCTTTATAGATACAGAACCAGTTATTAGACATACCTGATGCAAATATATCTGCCCAATGTTTTCCTTTATATTTATTTACTCATAAACCACACACAAATTAGTAAATAAAAACCATTTATCTCTGCAAAGTGTTTTACAATTTACAAATGGCTTTCACCTATATTATGTCATTTTTACAACGATCCCAGGAGTTAGACAGAAAAAGGTTTTATCATCCTTTGTTCCTTAACATGAGAACAGATTTAGAAAGGGTCTACAGCAAGCCCATGTCATGCAGCTAAATGGCAGAGTCAGGAATCAACATTCTCTAATGTTCTTTCAACTACAACATATGTAATACACCTACAAAGAACACCTAACAGAACAAATTACACAAAATGATTAAAGACCACAATTACCCATAGTCTAACTTCCTTCAGTAACTTTAATTAAATGTGTCTTTCACATATCACAACTATTAGACACTCACTGAATTCCTGTTACCAATTCTCCCTGTCATTCTCCTATCAGCTTCTGAGATCTCCCTAACCAGAAGAGGCCTCAAATTGTTGCCGTTAGACTCCAGCCTAGGTTGTTCATACACAGTGGCCTTTATTGCAGTAAAGTAGTATTTCAAACTGGCATCTCTTTCAGCAGTCTCCCAACATGACCGTGAATAATTCTAAAATATCACAACTATTAAAGGGGAGTTCAGCATAATTTCACAGCATGTTACAAAACACTCCAAAACTGTGGTGCTATCAAACATATAATATTATAGACCCAGGATACTGTCCTGTGACATTATAATGCATACTACAAGTTGCAAGGACAATAGAGCCAGAGAGTATAGAGTCTAATGGACTTATCATTGTTATTAGAAAATCACTAAGGCCGGGTGCAGCGGCTCATGCCTAGAATCTGGGAAGCTAAGGCGGGAGGATTGCTTCAAGACCAGCCTGAGCAAGAGCAAGACAAAAAATAGAAAAATTAGCTGAATACGGTTGCACGCACCTGTAGTACCAGCTACTCAGGAGGCTGAGGCAGGAGGATTGCTTCAGCCCAGGCACTGGAGGCTGAATGAGCTATGATGACACCACTATACTCTAGCCTGGGCAACAGAGTGAGACTGCGTCTCAAAATTTAAAAAAAAGAAGAAGAATCACTAAAACACATGTAGTACTGGTGGAATACGACATGCCTCTGCATAGGAAAAGCAACCACACATCAAGAGCAGTCAGAATGCCACTTGAGAGCATAACTAACTTAACATCATCTGTACATTGGGGATGACAAAAGTCAGTGGGCAATTCTCTGTACCCATCTTGCTTGAATCTCAGCAGCCTTTGCCACAGCTGAGCAAGTCTTTCTCGAAACATTTTCTTCTCTAGGTGTCTATGACAGCAGTTGGTTTTCCTTTTACCTCAGGGGCTGCTCTTCAGTCTGCTGGCTCACTTCTCTGATTTCCACAAGCTCAGTGCTCCCAGTGGCTATCTTTGGTCCTATCTATATTCTCTTCTTAGGCCGCGTTACGGACTAAATTGTGTCCCCCCAAAATTCCTATGTTGAAGTCCTAACCCCCAATACCTCAGAATGTGACTCTATTTAAAGACAGGGTCTTTAAAGCAGTGATTAATATAAAATGTGGTCATTAGGGTGGGCCCTAATCCAATATGACTGGTGTCCACAGAAGAGGAGATTAGGACATAAAGAGATACAGAGAGGAAACCAATTGAAGACACAGAGAGAAGATGGCCATCTATGAGCCAAGGAGAGAGACCTCAGAAGGAACCAATCCTGCCCACACCTTGATCTTGGTCTTCCAGCCTCCAAAACTGTGAGTAAATAAATTTCCATTATTTAAGCCACGCGGCCTGTGGTATGCTGTTATGGCAGCTCTAGCAAAGTAACAGAGGCCATCTCATCAATCCCATGGGTACTGTCTGATGATTCTCAAACTGCCATCTACAGCCCACCCAGATCTGTCGCCTAAGCTCCAGCTATGTATGTCCAGTTGCCTTCTCAGCATCTCTACTTACATATCTAATCGGCATCTCAACCTTAGCACGCCTCAAACACTATTACCGATGTACCCTCAACAGCTAAACACCACCACTACCCTCCAAGTCTTTTCCACCTCAGGAGGTGGCATAGCTGTCCTTCTAGGTGAGCAAACCAAAACTTCCTTTCCTTACTACTCCATGTCCAAGCCATGAGTAAATCCTGTCAGCACAACCTAAAACATACATCGTAAATCTGACCATTTTTCTTGATTTCCATTTCTATAATCCTAATCCAAGGCATCAACATCTCTCTCCTGAGCTATCAGGATAACCTTTTATCGGCCTCCCTGACTTCTCTTTTCTTGCTCCCTTCTCCATAAAGCAGCCAAAACGAGCTTTCGACCTTCTAAATCAGGTCTCTTAAATTCACCTAATGTTTACCTTTATAACTAAAATAAAATCCCAACTTCTTGTCATGATTTCTGGCTTGTCTCACTGTCTCATCCCTGGTTCCAGCCACAGTGGCCTTCTTTCTGTCCTTCAGTCAAACTCGCTATCATCTCAGAGACTTTGAATTTGCTATGCCCCAGCTTAAAACATTCTTCTCCCAGACGGTCACAAATTGCTGCCTTCTCATCATTCCAGTCGTGGTGAAAACACTGCATTCTCTGAGACCTTCTGTGTCCACTCCACCTGAAGCATCGTCCCGAGTCAGTCTCTGCCCTCGTCACAGCACTTACTAGCACCTGAAATTTTTATTTGTTTACATGCCTAATGATTGTCTCCTCTCATCGGAGTGTAAGGGGAAGGTGGTAATTCTGGTTCACTGCTCTTCCCCGAGCACTTACAGCAGTGCCTGGCATGTTTATGGACCGGCTGCCATTTTCGTCACTGTGGTCATGGGAGACGGTACAGAGGAAACATCCCTTATTCTCTTGCTATCCCAGCGTAACACCTCCAGGCACAAATCTTAGAAAGGGCATCAAGCAGAAAGGACAGCTCAAGCAAGGATGCTGAGCAAGGAAAGCAAACTGGGAGGTCTGAGCAGAAGCTAAACTAACATAAGGGAAATGGGAGACAAGGCTGACAAAGCAGGCTGGGACAGAGAGATGGGAACCTTACCTGAACACATCCTAAAAAACTCTCCTTTTCTGGGCATCTTGATTTTCCTACCTTCGGCACTCTCTAGCCTTTAGCTCTTAGGACCCAATTCTTATATGATTCTTATCTGGGTAAGCTCTGAGACTTATTAGAAAGCTACCTCTGCAGTTTCAATGTGGTTTTTTTAACGACTTTATTGAGATATCTATCATTCACACACCTCGCAACTCCGCTGTTTAAGTATACAATGCAATGGTTTTTAGTACATTCATAGTTATACAGTCATGACCACGGTTAATTTTAAAACATTTTCATCATCCCAAAAGGAAACCCCATACTCAACAGCAATCGGTCCCCATTACCCCCCAGTCCTCCCTATGCCTGAAAACCACTACTCTACTTTCTGTCTGTATTGATTTGCCTCTTTGGGACATTTCACATAAAAGGAATCATACATATGTGGTCTGTTATGACTGCTTCTTTTACTTAGCCTAATGTTTTCAAGGTTAATCCACATTAGCATTTGTCAGTACTTCATTCCTTTTTATGGCTGAATAATATTCCATTATATAAATCTATCAGTTTTGCCTTTTCCATTCATCATTTGGTGAACATACAGCAGTTGTTTTTGGATATTATCCCTGTGTCTTCTAAATCAGGATCACAAATAGTTACCATTTTTGTTATCAATTCCCATCCCTCTTCAGCTGTCCTCCTTTTTAGAATCTTGAACAAAAGGTTTCATACTTGTCCTTTCTCTAAGTTGAACTCTACTTCTTTAAAAATCCAAGGCACATTTCTCCTGCTACCAAAAATTCCCTTTCATTATCCTCTTCTCAAAAAGGTAAAAATTCCAGAATAAAAAGTCTTCCCTAATAGATAAACTAAGAATTAAATGCTAGGCTTTCAGCAAAATAACATTTCTATAAGGCTAAAACGACTTCTGCAATGGCTGGATCTTCTTCTTTGACAGTTCTGAGATCTGCAGCCACATACTTATCTTTCACTAATTCAATAAATATTTTTTTAAAGGCTTGCCAAAAGATTGTCATCTGGGATGGACCCCAGACAATCGATAACATACCTTTCTCTTCACTTTTAATTTGACTATGATTCCATCTTTATGGTAACAGACTACCATACGTGTGTGTATAGTATATCCTCCATTATATCTTTTTGAGATTTTGCTTTTGAATTTTGAATAAGGAATCACATACTAGTACATTTCTCTGAGCACAAGTCTCACTGCAACAAATCTTGTCACTCTCTACATGATCTTAATTACTTCAGTATATTAAAAATGCAAATTACCATTATTCCCATGGTAATGCTGGAGACTGGGGAGAAAAAGACATCCCAAATCCAGTGTGGAGTCTAATCCTTAACTGTCTTTTCCTCTATCATTCATTTCCCCTTCACAAAGCTCCCTCCACTTCAGTCAAGAGCATTTCCTCAAGCACACTCTTGTCTCTGCATCTTGGCTCACATAAATACCCTTCTTAATATCCACTCTTCCTTGATCTGCCATTCCTTTAAGGTTTATCTCAAGTGCCACATTAAAGCACTTAATCCAGTTCTGGGCGCACACTGCCAGCATACTACGGTAGAAAGAAGGGATTTGGAGTTACTCCTCAGTTTGAAACCAAGCTCTGCAATTTACTGCAGGACCACCGGGAATTTACTCAGCTTGCTGAATCTGTTTCCTCATCTTTAGACCCACTGATCTAAAGGCAAAAGAATTCAGACTACTGCAGTTTTCTTGGAAAAGTTAAATGAAACTAATTGGAAACTGCCAAGCACAGTTACCTGCAGAAATAGGATTTATTATGCCTTAATATCTTTTTCCCCAGAAAGCCTTATTTGACCACCCAAGCTGAGTGATCATTCTGTCCTAAAGCACAAATAATGAATCAGATCTATTTTGAAAAAGAATTAAACAACCGACCTCTCAGATTGTTCAGGCTATTAACACTATTGAATGTGATCATCCAGAAGGTTTAATTTCACCGTATGTTGCTTACTGACCTATACACTTATGCTTATTTCAAAAATGGAAATTGTTATAAATAAAATCTCTATTCATACTTTATCAAAGCAACAGCCACTACCAGTAAAGACCCTGCAAAGAGAAAGCCATAAAGAAAGGCTCTTCCCTTACCTTGTGGGTTATCCATTCTCGTCCGTACTGATAGACATTGTTAGCTGCAGAATTCAGGGCTCTTTGGACCACCTGAGCCTCAGGAAGCCAACTAATTTAAAACAAAGAAAAAATGAAAAAAGAACACTTAGTGCACTGTACCAATAACACTTTGAACTTGATGATGTACTTAAACAATCATAACAAATTGCTGATCAGTCATCAATACACAGATACGAATGCATCATGAGCAAGAATCCTTGACTTCCAGGCCTTAATGGTATGACGCTAACACTCAGGATGTCCCTTCAATTTTTTCTTAGCTTTTAGACCCACTTTTCCCACAACCTCCCTTTCATTCTGCCCAGTTTCTCTGTTCATACATATCCTGGGTCATCTGCCTTATTCAGTACCAGGGAAAATGGTTCTGGGACACTAGGATATTCAGATGGGGTTCCCAAAGTACGGTCCACAGACCAGCAGGATCAGAACTGCTTGGAAACCTGTTAGAAATGAAAATTCTTGGGCTCAACCCCAAACCTACTGAAAAAGGAATTCTGGGGCCAGGGCCCACCTGTGCCTTAACCAGATGATTCTGATGCATGCTGAAGTTTGAGAACCACTGATCTAAGGAAGTGAAGAACTGAGGAAGAACACAGAAAATTAAGAGGGAGAACAATGTTTTACATTTTTTACCCATTGAAGATCTTCTTAAGATGGAAAGAACTCCTGAGCAGTTTCAGCTACACAAGGAACTACAGTCTTCAAGCTTTCCTTGTTGTGCAGTTAGCAGAGGCCACTCCCCATTTTCCTGTTGACTAAGCAGGCTGCACCATATACCTTAATCAAGAATCCTTCTCATATGCTCAATGCTCTCCATAAGAGAAAACATGTTCATATACTCTCTAAATTGTTCTTCACAATACAATATACTAGAGATGCTGACATTTGCAAATGTAACAGTCCTGATTTCAACTATTCACGAGTGATGTCAACAGGCCAGGATAAGCAGTAACTAGTCATTCATTTTTGAGGCCCAAAAGTGACTACAAAGCTGCCATATGGGAAATAGTCAACCAATTACAGTTATGTTAAATGTGCAACAACCTCAACTCATGGAAATTTTCCGTGCTTATGTGGGTGTGTGAGAAAGATGGTCATAAAGAGAAAGCCACTGCCACTGACAGCCACAAACGTCATGGTGCCTAGAAAAGTGATCTTCTTTAACCAGAGAGGGAAAATAAGGTATTCTGAATAAATTCAAAAATGAAATGTCAGATCAGTAGTGGTCTGAATCTTAAGTATTAACCAGTTTGCCCACTGCAAATGAACTTAAAGTATTTGTGAAACTTACTGGCAAATTACTCAGTCAGTTCAAATATCTCTCAGCAAGTAAGACGGAATTTTAGAGATGCACACAAGCAATAATTTTACAGTACAAGGATATGGACAGGAAATTTGGATTTCTAAACAAATGTGATTTGGGAGAAATTAAACAGCTTTTAAATTACTTTAATATTTATAGATCTATCAGTGGTATGAAAAGACTGCTAAATATTTTCAGTTATATGGTATCACACTTCTATGGGGAAAATATCCTGCAGTGTTATTCAAAAGTGTGGGATAAGTATCTGGATAGATCCTTAACGATCAACAAACATCGATGAGGCCTGGGAAAAAGTCTTGTTGGCTGCTGTGAAAACACTTTGCCAGTGTACTCGCACAGGTGTCCTAAGAGCAAGAGATGAGAGGAGCTGTTATGTGGCCAAGTCAAAGGCACTGGCTCAGTCCCCACCCCCCACAGGAGACACAAGGCCAGAAACACCTGAGCAACCTTAGCTGGGATGATCTGGGATGTGCCTCAACCTCACACCACCTACACCCCTAAACTGAGTTCCTTTCTTGGCTATTCACTACCTCAGCCAATCACTAACTCACTACTCTAAGTTAAGGGGGGTCCCTCACCAGAAACCAAGTCCCTACAGTTTGGCCTGGGCTACCCTTACCTTCCTGGGTAAAAGTTAATCTCTAACACTGACAACCAAACAAGAGAAGAGCCCCAATTATTAATAAAAACAATTTGGTTTAGCCTAGTGGACTTCTCCCAAGTGGGGCAGGGCTAAGTGACATTCAGTATCATTTTAGAGCCAACTCCTAATTGGGGTCCTGAGACGCATGAATTAGGATGCACTTGAACTTCAATTTCATTTTCTTTGAAGCTTTATTAGAATGATTCTACTCTTTCTAATTTATCCACCAGCTCACCAGGCACATCTACTGGAAGTCAAGGTACTACATAGGGTATATAAAACATGCACCAAATTGGAAGTAAGCACATTTGACTTATTCTTGATTGTATCTCCTCCATTAGGAGTATCTACATGGACTTCCCACAAGGTCAGCTGCCCTTTTCATGACAGGAATCCACTGAGTAGTGAGAGTTGCAGGAAACCATTACTATTATTTCATGCCCACCCCCACTGTTTCCTATCCCATCCCCACCAATCTGCTGCAAAAGAATCAAACCTTCCATGAATCACCAAAGTCTAAGCAGCTTTTAAAAAATCTTCCTAAATGGACTAGGCACAGTGGCTCACGCCTGTAAACCTAGCATTTTGGGAGACTGAGGCAGGAGGACTGCTTGAGGTCAGGAGTTTGAGACCAGCCTGAGCATGAGTGAGACCACGTCTCTACCAAAAACAGAAAAAAATCAGCCAGGCATGGTGGCACACGCCTGTAGTCCCGCCTACCCAGGAGGCTAATCACTTGAGCCCAGGAGTTTGAGGTTGCAGTGAGCAATGATGAGGCCACTGCACTCTAAGCAGGGCGACAGAGCGAGACTCATGTCTCCCCCCGCCCTCAAAACAAGGGGGGATATTACTTAGCAATAAAAAGGAACAAACTAACAAACTATTGATGCATACAACATCTTGGATAGGCTTCAAGGGGATTGTGCTAAGTGACAAAAAGCTAATCTCAAAAGGCAAAAGGCTGTGTACTCCATGGCTGGATTTATATATCACCCTTGAAACAATATTATAGATATGGAGAGGTGATTCGTGGTTGTCAAGGGTTAGGGGTTAGGGATATACCAAAGGAGAAGGCAGAGGTTAGGTGTGGCTATTGAGGGGTGGCATGAGGGAGGTTCATGATGGAACAGTTCTGTACCTTGAGTGTATCGACAGTTTACATGAAGCTATGCATATGATAAAATTACATAGAACACACATACACTGTGCATGTAAAAGCAAGTGAAAGCTGAAGGTCAGTGTATTACACCACTGCCAATTTCCTGGGTTTGTTATTGTACTATAGTTATAAAAAAATGACAACATTGGAGGTGGGGTGAAGAGTACATGGGACCTCCCTGTACATGTCTTTGCAATGCCCTGTGAATACATACATAATTATTTCAAAAGTTAAAGCAAAAAACAAACAAATAACCTTTCTACAACTACCTGACCTGGGGCTACTCAGATTGTGTGTGCCTTCAACACATTAGCAGAGACAGTGCTATTATAATTTAAAACCGGTATGGAAGGGCTCTAGGTTTATTTCTACTACAGAAGAATAACCACCAAAGAAAAGCAGCCCTTTGGGTATCAAGGCTAAGACTGAGCCCTAGAGGACAATACCTGTGAGAAGGTTATCAGCCCATGAAAGGCTCTATCTACTTGTCTGGGTCCCAGATGGCTCCTTCCTAAAATCTAATACCTGTACATGTCGGTTCCTCCTTTCTCTCATTCTTGTTTCGAAATGTATTATGTTCAAAGAGGTAGAGGGCAGGAGAGCTCCCTGCTTACTTCAAAGGCATATGGTCGCACTTTCCCACTGTCCCCATCCCACTAAACCCACAGTATCCACATCCACACCCATTCTGACCTGCTTTCCTCAATTGTTCGCCTGTGCCATGGACCCATCTCATGCTTCACCCTCAGAGAAATGCACTAAGAATTATCCCTCTCTCCTAATATTTTCAACCCCTTCCACTCTACCAGTTCTTTCCCTTCAGTACATAAACAAGGCTTCTCCATCTTAAAAAAAATAAAACAACAACAACAAAAAATACCACCACCCTCTAACCCCCAACCAGTCTCTCACAGGGAAACTTGGGAAAGAACAGTCTATATGCTTGCTTTCATTTCCTTACTTCCCAGTAATTTCTCAATACAATGCAATTTCTCTAATTGGCTTCTGCTCCACCAATTAAACGGACTGCTCTTGTAGTCGCTAAATCCAATTTCACTCTAATCCTTTCTGCAGCAATTGGACATTGCTGACCACCACTACTTTCTTAAAATGTTCTCTTCCCTTGGTTTCCTTCTTTTCTTACAGCCTATTCTCATTCCCCTTTGCCAACCTAACATTTTCTGCTCACCCTTAAAGGCTGAAGATGATCCAGAGGGTGCTCATCCAGGCATCCTCTCTGCGTCAAACACTTTCTTTCTTTATGCTGATGCTGCCCCAGACTCTAGTTCTGACCCAGACCTCTCATCTGATTCCTGGACTCGCACAGCAACTGCCCGTTTTTTAACTTCACCCCACATATCTCTCCTGAGCTGCAAACCAACCTAGACAACGGCCTGCTGGATGCCTCCAGTTACACTTACCACAGGCACCTCAAACACCACAGGTAAAAAGATGAATTATTTTCCTCACCAAATCTGCTCTTCTATTTCCTATCTTGGTGAATCCACCATTATCCACTAATTTCCAAAGCTAGAAACTTGAGTTATGTCAGATTTCTTCCTCCCATATCCAGTTAATCACCAAAGAATCCCCTTAAGATCTTATAAATCTGTACTTTCTGTTCACCCCGCTATAACTGTCCATAATTCAGGGGCTCATCACCTCTCATCTGTTTTACTCTCAGAACTTTTTTTTTTGAGACAGAGTCTCACTGTGTTGCCTGGGCTAGAGTGCCATGGTGTCATCCTAGCTCACAGCAACCTCAAACTCCTGGGCTCAAGCAATCCTTCTGCCTCAGCCTCCCAAGTAGCTGGGACTACAGGCATGCGCCACCATGCCCGGCTAATTTTTTCTATGTATTTTTAGTTGTCCGATTAATTTCTTTCTATGTTTAGTAGAGATGGGGTCTCGCTCTTGCTCAGACTGGTTTTGAACTCCTGAGCTCAAACAATCCGCCCGCCTCAGCCTCCCAGAGTGCTAGGATTACAGGCGTGAGCCACCGCGCCCCGGCCTACTCTCAGAACTTTGAACTGGTCTCAAAAGCTCAAGTCTTGTATCCCTTTCATCTTTCCTCCACAACGCAGATGGAAAGACTATTCTAGAATTAAATCTGATGATGCTACTTCTCTTCTTATATTCTTTTTTTTTGAGACAATGTCTCACTCTGTCACATGGGCTAGAGTGTAGCAGCGTCATCATCGCTTACTGCAACCTCAAACTGCCAGGCTCCCGTGATACTCCTGCCTCAGCCTCACGAGTAGCTGGGAATATAGGTGCGCACCACCATACCCAGCTGAATTTTTCTACTTTTTTGCACAGATGAGGTCTCACTCTTGCTCAGGCTGGTCTCAAACACCTGGCCTCAAGCAATCCTCCCACCTTGGCTTCCCAAAGTGCTAGGATTACTGGCGTGAGCCACTGCACCTGGCCTCTTCTTATATCTTTAATCAAGATAACGGATGTTCTCTATCACTCCTAAGTTTCCTTGCATCCTTGTGTAAGCCCTCCCTAGAGCCCCACCCCGCTCCAATCCACAGGCGACCACCAATCTTTCTGTCACTACACACTAGTTTGCATTTCCTAGAACTTTTCATAAATGGAATCATACCATATGGACTCTTTTTTGCCTGAATTCTTTCACTCAGCATAGTTATTCTGAGATTCATCCATGTTGGTGCATGTATGAGCTCATTTTTATTTAATGCCATGTAATATTCCACTGTATGGACATACCACAATTTGTAACTAACAAGAAATATTGAGGAAAAGTACTTTTCGGTATGCCCTGGGTAATATAAGAATATTTGAACATCATTCTAAACCAAGTTCAAGTAATATCCTAAGCAGATCTTATAAAAAGAATAAAGGAGAGGCAAAGGAGAAAATCATATTAAATCTCAATTTAAAATCCTAAAATTGGCAGAGTAATTCCTAATTGCAATTTGTGACTATACTGAGGGTTAGTAAAAAAAAAAGCAGGTCATGCAATCTGTCATCAAGTTCAACTAAGTGAATAGCATAGCTCTGCTAAACATTTCCCATGAAGAGATAAAAACCTTACAGAAGCAAAATTAAACAAGCATACAAAGAGACCCTCTAAGACAAGGGTCAGCAAGCTTGTTCTGTAAAGGGCCAGAGAGTAAACATTTTAGGCTTTGCAGAACATATCTCTAGCACAACTACTCAATTCTGCCTGGCCCATAGTCCTGAAACAGCCAGAGATCATGTGTAAATGAATGAGCATGGGTGTGATCCAATAAAACCTTATTTACCAAAATAGGTAGCTGAATTTGGCCCTGGGCCACAGTTTGCCCACTCCTCCTCAAAAATAATGCTATATGGGAATATGTCAAGAATTACATAGAAAGTTGCAGGGTTATCATTTCCACATGTTACAGTGGAAAGTTCCCTTCAGTTGGTTGCAAGCACTGGTTATAAGTGCTGACTCTTCCACTGGGGGATTATTATCTCAAGTTCCTTAACCTTTGGTCTTATTTCCTCATCTGTGAAACAGGAATAATCTCTTCAATCTACCTCAAACAGTCACTGTGAGGAACAAACATAAGGTAGGTCAAAGTGCTTTGTAAATTATAAACATGCTGTAAACTGTAAACTTCAATTAAAATATATCATTCACCATAAATTGTTCCTAAAATATTAAGCACTTCTCTCTCCTCTCAACCCCAATATTATATGCCTACATGCCATTCTTCCGCAAAAATGACAGTATTTATCAAAGCTTTGGCAAACTCTATTTCCGAATGTAGCTCCATCAATGAAGATCATTGCTGTTCCACGAATTAATATAAGCGTGTTTGCAGACAGGATTTGTCTTAAGAGTTTTGCAGAGCTTTGCCCTGAAGGAATATGTAAACGTGTTGGTTTACATTTCAAATGCTGTTACACTCGGAAGGGCGTCTCTGAAAGACAGTAGCAGCTGTATCCCACAAGGCACCACATTTCTCAGACCTAAAGGTTTGGATTTGCTTTATAAAACAAAGTGAATCTGTTAAAAACTACAGAACGAGAGCTGACAATAGAGTGCCCCCCAGAACAGACAGCTGCCTAAATGGCTAAAAGCAAAGCTCTTGTTTGAATACTCCAGACTACCTGTCTCCATTCACAATAACCTAATAAATATAGAGCCAATATATCTCTATTTAACCCCTCTGTTAAGTGATAAACTTACCTTAGAACTTAGAAGTTAATCTTTGAAAAATTTTGTAACCATTTGTTCATGTAGATAAAATTAGTTAAAGGATCTGTAGAAGCCTTTTGAAAATCTATTAACCTGAGAGAAACTACCTGCTGTTATGTAAATCTGTTACCTCTGGCAACTAATCACTATTCCCTATATGTTACCATGTAAGACCTCATTCAGGACTTTTTAAGACTCACGGAAAAGGTCCAGGCCCCCTGAAATCCCGCTTTGCCTATAATCTTCATAAACTTATAAAACTATATCTTTGTCTCTGTATATTCTTTTAGTTCTTTTATTTTCCATTTCTCTCTATTATTTTCTTATCCCTTACAACTCTACCAAAGGGACCCGGTTTTTTGCTGGGAGCTTAGCTACCTCCCTGCAGATCATTCCATGCAAACGGATGCTGAAACTAGGTCATCCATCACTTGTCTTTTTCAAAACAATATTCTTACTTTGCCCACTCGGGGTGATTTGCTAGAGTTTCATTAATCAGATTACTTGTGACTTCAATCATGTGTACACTCTCTTGATGCACCTGTATTACAAATAAAGAGAGAAAAGAATCTCAGTAAAAAATAAACTCAACATTTTCCTACTGTATTACAGGAACAATGCTTTCAGAGTCAAATAATTATACAATTTAGTTTTAATTCATTTAGAAACATGCACCAAAACATTGCTATACATAATGTTCTGCGATAAACACTGTAGGAAAGACAAAGTACATGACAGCTCCCTGCCTTCAAGAAGCTCAACAATTTACTTCAGGAAAAAAATACATAATTAGATATGTACGTATACTTAACACATATAAACATATTTAGTTCACATATGTATCTGTGGGAATATGCTGTATATTTGTGTATCTATGTAAACAACACCAACACTACATGAGCTAACAGAATTATAATGTAGTACAAGATATACAGGCAAATAAGCAACTGAGTAAGGTTTCTGAGTAAAAAAAAGCCAACTAAAACTGCACCTCTGAATGTACCTTGCCTAATAACCAACAAAATGAGGGAGATAAAAAAAGAAACCAAGCAGTTAAAAAAATTTTTTTGCCCAGGACACCTAAACAAGAAATGAAGCATAATTTGATACAATTTACAACACAGCAATTAGACGAAGAAACAAAACATTCTGGAGTACAATAAAGAAGTATAGCAGTTAAAACTGACCCCCACACCCAGAAGCCATACAGGCGAGCTGACAAATTCTTTAGATTCACATGTAACACACAGAAAAGAAACCATATTCTTATTCTTTTCTGGGAAGGGAAAGAAACCATAGTTGGGGAGAAGAGGATAAATCAAAAGAAGGAGATCAGCAGTCCTCCACTCACCCATCTTCTGTTTCTCTCCCTCTCTGCAGTGGAAGTTCCAGAGTATACAAGGAATTGGGGGAAACAGTACAAAGACTGAGGGTATTTCCTCATGGGTATGGGTATAACCTTACAAAGTAGCAGAATCCCTAGGGCAAGTCACATACAAAACCCAGAACCGAACAGCACCTAGGTATCCTAACGAAGGCATACAGAACCACCTAAGCCTATTTCCAATTGTATCTGGACCCAGAAAAGCAGGGAGAACACAAAAAACAAACTGTAGCTTGAAGGGGAAAATAAACTAATCTCGGAAACAATGGGGAGAGAATCGACTCAAATACAATACCTGAGAAAAAGCCAGATCTAGTAAGGTCCCACAAGTTCTAGTGAGGAATTTAGCTTTCATTTTGTGGGATATGGGAAACCATGGAGGACTTTAAGCTTAGAAGTGACATAATCTTAAATTTTTAAAGTAAATTTGGATGCTGTGTCAAAAACAGACTAAATGAGGCAAAGGGTGGAGATCACTTAGGAGGGTACTACAATAATTCAAGACAGAATAGCTTTGAGTAGGTGGGGGGGAGGGGGCAAGGGGAAACCTCACCTTCCACCCCATCCCCCCCAAGAAAAAGTATAGGTAATTCTGTTTAGGGGCAATAAATGGTTACTAGGGAGGATGCACAGATACTTGAGAGAATGAATGGATGGGGGTAAACAGATTGACTTGAAAATTAACCTGAGAGGTACTGTGTTTAAAATGTTTTGGGCCTGGTCTGGTTGAATTCTTCATTTTCTTTCCTGTAATATACTGAGATCACAGGGAAGGGAAGGGAAGGGAAGTCCACTGTTCTTGTGATGGTCCATCTGGTTATGCAGATAGAAAGTCCCTTCCAAGGGCCTGTTAATCTCTACAGGCCTTTAATTCAAAATACCAAGGAATCATATCTTGGGATGAAATTTCCTGAGCTCTTTCAAAGGGCAATAGTGGTAGTGATGGTAAAAAGTGATTGGATTCAAGATATTTCTTAATCAATTGACTACTGGAAATTAAACCAACCTTGCAGTCCAGAAATAAACCTCACATAGTTATGGTATATTATCCTTTTCATATACTACTGAATTTAATCTGTTAATGTTTTGGTAACAATTTTTGTGTTTGTTTTTAAGGAATATTGGTCTGCAGTTTCTTTTCCATGAATGTCTTTGACTTTGGTATCTGGGCCATACTGGCATCATAAAATGAACTGCTAAGTGTTACTTCTTCCTCTGCTACCTAAAAGTTGTTGTGTAGGACAAGTATTATTTCTTCAATAAATGTTTCATAAAATTAGCCAATGAAAACATTAGCACCTGAACTCTTCTTGGTAGGATAATTTTCAAACACTAATTCAATTTCTTTTCTTGATATAGGGCTACGTGGTTTTTCTATTTCTTCTTGAGTCTGTTCTATTTCTTCCTTACAAGTAACTTCTCTATTTAGTCTAAGTTACCAAACTTGTTGGCATAAAGTTGTTCACAATATTCCTTTGTTATCTTTTTAAGATCTGTGAGCTACATAGAGATGTCTCTTCTTTCTTACTTGATATCAGTAATTTGTATCTTCTTTTTTCTTGATCTGGCTAAAAATTTATTAGTTTTATTTATGTTTTTCAAAGAACCAGCTTTTTACTTATATTAACATTTTTTTCCTACTGTTTCTCCATTTCCAATTTCATTGAATTGCACTTGATCTTGATTATTTTCTTCCTTCCATTTATTCTGGATTTCATTTGCTCTTCGTTGCTAGCTTCTTAACATGGAAGCTTAAATTACTGATTTTTTTTTTCTAATATAATCATTTAATGCCACAAAAGTTTCCTCTCGGCATTGCTTTAGCTGCATCTCACAAATTTTGATAAACACTCATTTCATTTTCATCCACTTCAAAATATTCTCTTTTCCTTTGTTGCTTCAATTCACAGATTTAGAAGTATGTTGCTTAAATTCTAAATATTTGGGACTTTCCTAGATTACTATTACTGATTTCTAATTTAATTCTGTTGTGTCAGAGAACATGCTATGTTTTTAATATTTTCAATTTATTGAGCATATTGTTTATTCTGGCAAGTGTTCCATATTTACTGGAAAAGAATGTAATTCCTAATTGTCAATTAGGTCAAGTTGACTAAAAGGGGCTTCTAAATATCCTTATTGATATTCTACCTACTTATTCTCTCAATTATTGCAAGAGGAGTCTTGAACCCCTAACTATAATCATAGATTTGTCTATTTCTCTTTTTCATTCTGAATGTTTGATTTCATGTATTTTAGAGCTCTGTTGTTAGGAGTACACACACTTATAATTGTTACAGCAATATTAACTCTTAGCCTTATTTAAAGTCTTTGTCTCTAGTAATATTTCTTTTTGAAAATCTATTTTGTCTGATATCAACATAATGACTCCTCTTTTCTGTTTACAGTTTGCAGTGCAGCTTTTCCAATACTTTTAGTCAACCTTTTTGTGACTTTGAATACAAAATGTGTCTCTCATAGATACTGTATAGTTGGAACTTTCCTTTTGTACCCAGTCTGACAATCTCTACTTTTTGAAATGAGTGTTTAGCTGCTTCTCACGTAATATAAGCGCTGACATGATTGGATTTAGGTCTGCCATTTTGCTATTTGCTTTCTATTTGTCCGGTGTCTATTTTTGCTCCTGTCCTGCCTTCTTTTGTGTTCATCAAATATTTTTTAGTACATCATTTCAGTTTCTCTAAACCTCATATTATTTAGTGGCTGCTGTGTAACTTACCACAACCTACTTCAAGTTAATATTGACTTATATCCAGTAAAATATTTATAAAAACTTCACACCAGTAGAGTTCCATTTCCCAGCCTGCTTCTTTGTACTATGGTTTTATATGTGTACAGTTTATCTATGCATGTTATAAAGTCCACAATACAGTCCTACAGTTTTTCTTTAAAGAGTTGTACGTTGTCTAAATAAACTAAAAGAAGGGGGGGGAATACACTTTTACATTTACCCATGTATTTACCATTCCTTCCTCTTCATTCCTTCCTTCGAATCCAAGTTATTTCTGGAGTCATTTCTCCTCACTCTGAAGGAATTTCTTTTGCATTTCTCACAGTGTAGATCTATCAATGAATTCTCTCAGTTTTAGCTTATCTATAAATATTTTTATTTTGCCTTTATTTTGAAAGAGTGATTTCACTGAACACAAAATTCTTGGTTGACAGAGGTTTTTCCCTGTGACTTTGCATATGTCGTACCAATGTCTTTTGATGTTGACTGTTTATGAGAATTAAGTCATTAATTGTGTTATTCCCTCTATGTGTGACGTGTAATTGTTCTCTTGCTTCCTTCAAGACTTTATCTTTGGCTTTTGACAGTTTGATTATGGTGTGTCTGGGTACAACTTTGTGTTTGTGTGTGTTTATTCTACTGAAAGTTTGCTGAGCTTCCTGGGACTGTTAATGTTTTTTTACCAAACTTGGAAGTTTTTGACCACTGTTTCCTCAAATAATTTTTTCTACTTTTTTCTCTTCCCTCTTCCTCTTGCCATCTTCTGGGACGCCAATTACAAGCCTGTTAGAATGTTTGATGCTGTCCCACAGATCTCTGAGGTTCTGCTCATCTCCAGTTGGACTTGGCAATGATTTCTTAGTTATGACACCACAAGCACAGACAGCAAAGGCAAAAATAGACAAATGGAACTATATCAAACCTAAAGGCTGGGCACAGTGGTTCACACCTATAATCTCAGCATTTTAGGAAGCAAAGGCGAGAGGATCACTTGAGCCCAGGAGATCAAGACAAGCCTGGGCAACATAGCAAGACCCTGTCTCTAAAAAATAAAAAAGCCTAAACACATCTGTGCATCTTTTCCTTTGGGAAAAGCTGCAGGTTTCTGCTGCCCAAGCCAGAAAAGCTCCACGAAAGAAAGCCACAACTACCTATCTTTACCAAATAGAGTAGAAACTTTTCATTATTAAACACTCCCCCAGTTGTTGCCTACCTGGTCATTTTCTAATGTTTTTAAATGGTGTTTTTAATAATTTGATGATCTTTTATTCTTGATCTCTGTGGAGAAGAATTACCTGACATCCTCACCCTGCTATTATCCACAAAATTTATTAGTATGGTGGAGCCAAAAAGGATTTTCTGACAAACTGGAAGTGGATACAAAACAAAGAGAGTAGTCAAAGATGATTCTTCAAACTTTTGTCTGAGCAAGTAGAAGAACAGAGTCGTCATTTAGTAAAATGGGAAGACTATGAGAAGAACAGATGAGCAAAAGGAGGTCTGGAATTCAGTTTCTGACGTGTTACATTTGAGATGTCTTTTAGACATTCAAGTGATACTGTCATGGATGTTTTGAAGAACGACACATTTACTGGCTGGGACAATGAATTCAATAACCAGTATGATTCCCTCAAAAGCTCAGTTTGCATGAACCCTAGACCAGAAAGAAATGGTTCAGTAATATCTGTTGTCAAAGTTCAGGGAAGAAAAGCACACTGAAGCAAGGGATAAACAGAGAAAAAGGACTTAAAAGATAAAATTGAGATGGGCAGGGCAAAAAGGCCCTATGCAAATGGACAAAAAAGGGAAAGTAGAATAGAAGAGCAAGAGAGAAGAAAAAGGAAAATAAGAGACCATACTGATGAAAGGATTCTCTAAGAACTAGAATTGAAGATGACATAGTAGCAGGTTTAGGCAAAATATGACAAAAAGGCCTCTAAACACATCTGTAGAATATATTAATATATAAATGACTATACATAATTAATACATAAAGAATAGATGGGAACTGCACAGAGACTGACACAGAAGTACTAAGAGAGCAGGCTGACAAAAGCAAATGATAAGTTTGAGGGTGTAATGAGGCTAAGACTTAGAATAGGACTTCCAAGTGGAGAGACCACATAACAAGAAACAATATAATTCTTTTTCTTTTTTTTCTAGGACCAGCAGGCAAGAACAACAATGCAATTCTTTAGCAAACTGCTACATATTAGAGTATCTATCAATAATAGTTACTCACATATCTCTATAGGCCTACGGGCGTAAGAAAAATTTTCATATCTATGATTTTTTGTAAGCTTCACAATTCCCTGAAAACAACCTACCAAAATCTGGGATATAGAATTTAGCAGAGTTCAGATAAAATAAAGATTAAAATGCAACATAAAAGTAAAAAAAAAAAAAAAAAAAAAGCCAGGAGCAGCAGCTCTCGCCTACAATTCCAGCGCTTTGGGAGACTGAGGCAGGAGGATCACTTGAGTCCAGGAGTTCAAGACCAGCCTGGGCAACATAGCAAGATCAATCTCTACCAAAAAAAAATTTTTAATTAGGCAGATGTAGTAGCACCTACACTCCCAGCTACTCAGGAGGGTCACTTGAGCCCAGGAGTTTGAGGCTGCAGTGAGCTGTGATCACATCTGCACTTCAGACTGGGTGACAGAGCAAGACCCTGTCTCAAAAATAAAACCCACAAAAAACCACACTAGCCAGTAACACATATCACCATAGACATAAAATTTTAGCTTCACTTTGGAGAATAATTTTCTTTGATGAGATGAAAGGGGCGAGAGGAAATGTAAGCTGGAAGGACCTGGGAAGCAAGAAATGAAGATCCTATGGTATGTTAGCAGAAGGACCAATGAGATAGGAAGGGAAGTATCTAATTAAGAAATTCTGATCTAGATCATAATTCTTCCATTAAAAAAACAAAAAAGCCACTTGTTCTTCAGTATCTCACTTTTTTCATCTACATTTACCCTTGAGGATTTTGATGATAAAATAAAAATGTAAAAGAGATTTGAAAATAAAACATACTAGGCAAATTCATAGCAAAATCAGCAATATACAAATCATAAATACTTTAACTGTTATACATATTTATAAGCCAAGTAACACTTTTCATGCTGCTTTTGCAATCTTCTTATCCATACTACCATTCTAACAATTAAGAGTATTAATGGGAATAGTAATTGTTGTACTTTACCTTTGCGGTCAGGAGTAGGGCTAAAAGAAGGGTTCCTATCACTAACAAAAATATGATGAAAATGCTAATTATTTTATCTAACATCTTCTCCAACCAGATGATCATCTGCACAAAAATGAGAAAGATAATTACTTATCTTTAAAGAACTTATTAAAAACATATATATATATTCAAATATTATGAAGACAAAATAGGATATTCAGCATTGCAAAGCAAACAATGGCACGACAATTAAAGCAAAAAAAGCAGTAAGCAACTTTAGAAATTTAACTAACAGTAAATGCTGTTGTTATTATCGTCATGTATAAGAAAAAGCAGTTAATTTGAACATATCCTGTATCTATGTTTAAATTCACATACTGTGGTATTATTTCAAGTTATAATTTGTAACCTGGTAAATATTCTAAACAAAGTAATAGCAACTCATTAGCTGACATAAAATCACATAAAGTTGTACTGTCAATTAACAAATAGAGATGACTTTAGCAAAAGTATGACCCTTACAATATAGGTATGTCCTAAAATACACATATAACATAGGAATAAGTTAGAATAGGAATTATATTCAAAATATTTTTTCCCTTTATTTCATTAGGGTTATGAAAGCAGTAATAATAAAAACCTAATGTCAAGGCAATGATAAACAGCGAATTCGGGATAACAGTTACCCTGAGGGAGCAAGGGGTTAGGAGATGGGGACACTTAGGGAGGGGCACAAAACAGGCTTCCGTCACGTACGTGGGATCATCAAGCTGGGGGGGTATACAAACAGGGGTTCTTTACATCGTTTTATATATGAAATATTTCATAATGAAATGCTTTCTGAAATCCGACATTCTTCTTGAAGTTTCTATCCTTTCCAAAACATGAGCCTCAGGACATAATTATAATTATGTGATATAAATTAAAAGTAATCAATGTAGTAACTGCTCCTTAATCAACATTTAAAATTCCACTATCCCTAAATGCTATTTGACATACTATCTTGACTGTAACTTCCCTCATCTTTCACAATCACAAATAATCCTTCATTTTAAGCAACTTGTTTTCAGAATATATAATTCTAACAGATTTCCAGAATTTGTGTCATGCAAAGCTACCATCTAACATTTCAAAACTACATTTAATTAATGACTTGCACCCCTCACACCTCAATCCCAACATGAGCTACAGCATTGCTAAATAAATTATTCTTAGTCTGAATCATTCTCTCCAAACAGTGAATTAAATTAAACATCCAAGAGCAAAGAACGTTGGTTAAAAACATCACTTCTAAAACATTTTCTACTCAAGGCTTATGAGCTTGTGCCCAGCCTTATCTATCTTTCATGAAGGACACTGTCACTAAAAGATCAATGCTATCATGAACTCAAAGATAAAAAGTTAATCTTTAATCTTGACAGTAACGGCTTCAAACAGAAGAGTTAATTTTCAGTGCATGCTACCAAAGCATCAAAGACAACGTATAGATTAAAAAAAAAACAAGTATCTAAGATATGGAAGGTCAGATGTCATATTTTGAAGGTAAATTCTAAAATCAATGAAGCTAAAAAGTTTCACAATCAGGAACCAACTGAATACCTAGTTCTTGAGACAGCTTCCCCAAGAAAGGGGCTAGCATTGTATCATTCCTCTTTGTATCTCCAAAATCTAACAGTACATAGCATGTGGTAAGCATTAGATTACAATATGTTTGAATAAGTAGGCATAAATAAGATTTCATAATTAAGACCAGATTTGTATCAACAAATTATAATTTCTGAAAATAACACAGGAGCCTCTTTTTTTTTTTTTTCCCAGAAAAATCATATCCTGGAATGTATTTTTAAACATACATAATGTTCTATTTAGAAAGTATGGATCTCTAACTTTTTGTGAGTATTTTTAACATATAAAACGTAGAATATTCAAAAGCATATCATGTACAATCGACATTATAAAATCAAACTATATTTTTAAGCTAAGGTAAAATTTTCCTATCACAAGCCATACACCCAAGGGTTGGAAAAAATTCACACTGAGTCATCTAAATAAAAATGTAGGACAGGCGCAGTGGCTCATGCCTGTAATGCCAGCACTTTGGGAGGCTGAGTCAGGAGGACTGCTTGAGGCCAGGAGTTCGAGAGCAGCCTGGGCAACATAACGAGACTGTGTCTCTACAAAAAGTTAAAAAATTAGCTAGGCATGGTGGCAGGCACCTGTAGTCCTAGCTACGGGAGGCTGAGGCAGGAGAATTGCTTGAGCCCAGGAGTTCAAGGTTACAGTGAGCTATGATCATTCCATTGTACTCCAGTCTGGTTGACAGAGTGAGACCCTGTCTCTAAAAATAAAAAAATAAAAAATGAAGTATCGTTCCACTGCTGAGTTTCTCTTCTGTTTCATTATTCTGGGCCTATAGGTTTTTGTTTTGCTTTAGGGTTTTTTGTGTGAGTTTTTCTGAGACAGGGTCTTGCTCTGTTGCTTGGGCTAGTACAGTGGCATTGTAGCTCACAGCAACCTCAAACTCTTGGGCTCAAACGATCTGCCTGCCTCAGCCCCCCGAGTATGCCATTGGTTTGTTTTTTAACCAAATTCTAGTTGTGCCTTAGTGCAAATAATCACTACTAAGAAATAAAACAATTAAGCTGTAAGAAATAGAGAGGTTACATTTCATTTAACCATAAGATAGGTGCTTTCACCCTCTCTTCTTTTCTTGGTTTCCTAATTCACTCCACTTAAACTTTTTATATACAAAAATTACTCAATGCTACAATTTTCTGACCTTGGATGTAATGTAATAAAATAAGCCCTCAACTTATTTATGTGCTTTCCTGGAACACACACACTCAGAATTTTCAAGGACTTACTCCAACCTTACAGCAATGCTTTATCTATGCTACACGGTATCATTAAAGAAAACGAAAAAAAGTTACTTGATCTCCTAGAAATCTTTTAAAACTAACTCAACTATTCAGCTATGAATTAGGCTCATAAATTAGTTACTCTAACTCAGTCCACTAAAGGTTAAATCAAATTGAACCTAATGAATTTAACTCTCCTTTCTCCCATCTCTTGAAGACAATTTCATTTCAACATACACAAATTTAGGACACAAAACCACCTACTTTGATCAAAATAAGAAAAAGTGTCAGGTGTGATGGATTGTGCCTCTACACCCGGCTACTCAGGAGGCTGAGGCAGGGGGATTGCTTGAGGCCAGGAGTACAAGACCAGCTTGGCAACACAGAAGACTCTGTCTCTAAAAATAAAAAAGACTAGCCAGACACAGCGTGCATCTGTTGTCCCAGCCACTCAGGAGGCTGAGGTGGGAGGATCCCTTGAGCCCAGGAGTTCAAGGAGTTATGGTTGCACCACTGCACTCCAACCTGGGTGACAGAGTGAGACCCTATCTCTAAAAATAAATACATAAAATGAGACTTACGTTTGCACATCATTTGTCAAGGATTGAACTCATTTACCCATAACTAGTTTTACAGAGAATGGAGGTATATAGAACCATGCATGTTGGGGGAGGGGGAGGATTTATTTTGGATTAAAAATATTGCTTGTTTTTAATCCAAAATTTAACACTTTAAGCATTGTCATAAATCTCTCCTTTCTTCCATTTTAACAGAAAAAAATGAAATCCTAATCTTTATGTTCAAAAGTCTCATTTTGACCTTTTAAGAAGTACATCTTTCTTAAGGCCTGCTATAATTTTTTCCACTGAAGACTTTTTAGAGTCTTACTATGTTTAAACACAATACACATAAATGATGTCATCTCTTGCTATCAGTCCCAGGGATTCACTGAAATTAATTTAAAGACTACTCTATGTGGGCTATATGTCAAAGGTACAACATTCCTAATAATCTGTATTAGCCTTTATTGAAGTCATTAAAAGTGCACCTATTATATAATTCCATGCCAATCATGTGAAGCATTTACCATAGACATAACCTCATACCTTGGGAAATACACAAACTTAGATGTCATAGGTCATGACTACAATCTGTTTTAAGTTAAAAATAAAATTCTCCAATACTAGTTATAAAAAAATGACAATATATAAAATTATCAGCCAAGGGAATCATACAAATATTTCAGATTTGTCTTTTTAAAAAATTTCGGTGTCATTGATAGAAAAAGTAGCAAATAAAGACCTCTCTTGCCTTTACAATAACTATTGCCTGATATGTTTTCGCACATCAAAGGAAATTAGAGTACCTGGCTGAGCGACATTATAGAGCTGAAAAGGAATAGCAATCACTTACAGCGGACAAAAGGTCTACCAGACAGAATTTTTTACATACCTTGAGCAAGGAGATAACATCCATATCCTAAATAGCCTTTGCTGAGTTTTTAGCAAATTATACTGTGATAGTATTAATGCTTCACGACCTTCCATAGCTTATAATTAGAGCTTTGAAAACAAAAACTTTGTTTGACATATGGACAGAAACAGAGTGAGAAAGTGATACGGGGGGCGGGGGTGTTACAGAATTCAATAGTAAAAACCAACATTCAGGTATTCATTTACCTTCTTATTTAGCCAGTGCCAGAGCTTGAGGATAGGGGGTAAGGTGAGAAAGGGAAGATAAGAACAGTGGAATATCATTAGAGAATGCAATAACAGTATGAAAAGAAAAGAAAGGAAAAGTCCCTGAGAGCATGAGAAGGAAGTTGTTCCAGACAAAGGAAAAACTAGGGGGAAAAAACTAACACGTTGACCAAGTTTTAAAATCAAGAGAATGTAGTATTCCTTTAAGAAATACAATGATTGAAATGATAACCACAGCTTTGTGGGGAATCCAACCAATAAAAATACATAAAATAACCTGACTGCTTGTGGGCTTAGTACCTCCGTGCCTTTGCCTTGCTCCGTCTCCCTGCTCTTCTTGCCGTGTCTGCCTCAGCAACTGTCCGTGCTTCAAAATTTGCTCCTGCATTGTTTCCTCTGCAAAATCTTCCCCTTCCCACCACCTTATCAACAGTCATTTCTTGCTCAGTACTACCACCGTATCCTGTACACACCCTTCCTACCCAAATTATAACAACAGCTAACACTTATATAGAGCTTATTGTGTACTGATCTAGGGATTTTACATATATTAACTCATGCAGCCCTTATGACCATTGTATGAGGTAGGTGGTTATTACACCCATTTTGTTGATAAAGAAACCAAGGCACAGAAAGGTTGAGAGACTTGTCCAAGGTCACATGGCTAATAAGTAGCAGAACTGAGAGACCAGAGCATAGATTCAGAAACCATGCCCTTTAACCACGAAGCTTCTGAATCTAACCACCACCTCAGAATTTTTATGAATTGCTCTCAGCTTCTATCCGATTTTCCGTGATTCATCTGATTTTCCCAGCTGTCTCTGACACATGGGAGTTACTCCAAAAATATTCACTGAAATGAGCCACTACTTCATGATATAATTTTAGGCAAGTCACTTAACCTCTGTATATTTCAATTTGGTCCTACAAAAATAAAGGAGTTGAACTAGGTATTCCATAAGATCCTTTTCTCCCATTTTTAAGAGGAAATAAACATTTACACAATAGTTATCCACCCTATCCTTAGGTAAACCATAAACTCTAAACTTCAGAATTTTATCATAGAATTAGATATTAAATGTGTTATCAACAGTTACAATACAAACACCAAATCATGAAACATATAAACTCCATTAAGACAGCCCAAGCTCTTAAAATACGATACCTTGCTATCAACTTTTAACAAGAACTTTCCAAGCCCGACAATTGGCCAAGGTGCAAGAGCACCCTGCCGCTCCTTCAGGAAGCTCTCCATAACCCCCCACCACACACGGTAGCGTTTCTCCAGGAAGTCCACAACTCCAAAGTGAATGAAGAGCTTTTTGAGTATCCAGACTATAAAGAAGATAAAAAATACATATATAAACAAAAGAGAGATTAGAAAGTCATAACATGAAAAGGTTCCTTAATTTCACATGACCTTTCTAAAACATCAAAGCCAGTATTAAAATAAAGATCAATGCTTAAAAACGGGGGAGAGGGCGCTCAAGGTACGCCAAACAGATGGAACTGGGCCAAATAACTTTTCACACAATCCCCGCCTGTCCGTATATTATCTTCTTGTGAAGTCTGAATCCCTGAAGGAGTCAGGGATTATTTTACAGCCCATATAAACATAAGATACTCTTATCATAAAGATTCCAGTGACTACAATCTTGGTCCCTCACACCTTCCCCGCTCCTGAGTAAAGGATATGAACCCCTGACATTTCCTAATCCCCTTGGCTTTTATAGCTGCTTTGGCCAAATTTTGCTCTTTTCCTCGGATGTTTGTTATTTAGTGACTAGAAAAGTATAAAGTATTCCACACACACTGCGATTTTATACCACTGCAGGGTAACGTTTTCACTTGTGTTCCTGTTTCCCCATTTGATGCTGCTCTGGGCATGTGAACAGATGTCAGGGTTCAGTAGAGAAGCAAGCTGAGTACAAGCAAGGCTGCTACAAATGGCCCAAGCCTGTGTGTGCACTGCCCAACTTCAGTGGGGACCGTTCACAGACCATAAAAGGAATGTCTCTCCGTGGAGTTGAGCAGTGCAGTGGCCCTTCAAGTGGGGGTTAAGCATCCTATTAAAGGCTAACTAAGAAGGTGGTAGGGCCAGAAGGAAATGTTACTGATCTGTGTGGCTTGCCCTAAAGTCTGGACCCTGAATAATTGATCCCAACCACTGTAACTTCCCTAACTCAAGGAATCTGGTAATTACCATGATAATTACCTTTGTACCAAGGTACAAAGACCTGATTTAATGATTTATGGAAAACCATATGATCCATTTTGACATAATACACAGAATACATATGCATGTAATTCAGTTTTTCTGCCCAAAGAAAACCCAAGATTTTGCATACATTTATTTCTCAAAGGCTATA